>JANHFT010001408.1:152442-162901 GCA_032467955.1 Pseudoxenodon macrops
AGCCTGGAAAGCCGGCTGAGGAATTCTGGGAGTTGAAGTCCACAAGTCTTAAAGTTGCCAAGGTTGGAGACCCCTGTTTTTAGAGCATTTTTGTGTGGAATCTGCACACCCCTTAAAGCATGTCCCAGATCTGTGGTTCTCCCCAAAGCTGTGGGGAGCGATCTTTTGAATTGCTTTATACCTGATTAAAACCGGAGAATTTTCTTGATGGGCTTAATGGAAAAAGATTTTGGGGAAAAAAATTGCTATACTTGTTGACGGCATCAAGATTAGTTTACCCTCCAAAATGGAAGGGCATTTTGACCCCGAGAATGGACGAATGGCTGCAGAAATGGATGGAGTTAGCAGAGATGGCCGGGTACTGTCTCGAAAATAACCCTCTGTGCATGCACAGGAGGCTTTGCGCATGTGCAGAGGGTTATTTTCGAGGCAATTTCCACCGAGAGGGCCGATTTCTTCCCGGAGAACCAGGTCAGGGGTGTGGCCAGCCGGCCATCGCTGCAGGTTTGGCGAGTGGAGGCAAATCTCCGCTAACGGTTCTATAGAACCGAACCGAATTGGCAGCAACCCACCTCTGGTTTGATGTTATTATCTTACATTTCATTGAGGGCTGCATGAGGGTTGTGTCTGACCTCAGGGGGGCCAGTGGGGGCTGTGATCGGTGTAGGCGTGTCCAGGGAGGGGGGGGCGTGGCCAGCTCGACATCACTTATATTGAGGGGGGGCACACATGGTGGCCAAGTGCTAAGGCAGGAATTTCCTCAGACCCTCCCTCACTCTCATTATAATCTTCCTTCCTTCCTTCCTTCTTTCCCTTCTTTTTCCTTTCCACTTCATGCTTTCTTCTTCGTTCCCCTCTTCCTTTCTTTTTCCTTCCTTGCTCCCTTCCCATCTTCCCTTCTTCTTTTTGTTCTCTCCTCTCTCCTCTTTCCCTTTCTCCTTTCCTGTCCCTTCTTGCATGCTCAAATGCAAGACACGTTTCTCCTTTTCTTGTGAGTTTTTTTTTTTTCTAGCCCTCCGCCGGCGAAAATGGAACTCCGAGGGCTGCATCACAGCCCACCCGAGCTCAATTTTCACCGGCAGAGGCACCAGTGGGCCCTCAGGCCAGATCTAAGCACCCCATGGGCCGGATGCAGCCTGCAGGCCTTGGGTTTGACACCCCTGTTCTTGGGAGTTGGAAGTCAATGCCTTTTCTTTCTTTCTTCCTCTTCTTTGCCACACTTCTCCCTTCCCTGTTTCTCCTTTCTCTTTTTCTATTTTTTTTTTCTATATGGTTTTTTTTGCTTTCACGACTACCAGGAGTCCCCTGAGCATGAGATGGGTTTGGACCAGTTTGCTAGAACCAGTAGCAGGAATTTCCCTGAACTGGCAGAGACGGCCTGCTGGACACCCCCCCGAATTGGTCCTCCCGGTGGAAATTGCCTTGGAAATAACCCTCTGCGCATGCGCAAAGCCTCCTGCGCATGCGCAGAGGGTTATTTTCAAGGCAATACCCAGATGTGATAGGGGTGCGCTCGCGAGCAAAACGCGCAGTTCCGTCACAACCCGAAGAGGTAGGAAAGATAAGTAGAACCCACCCCTGCTGTGAGCCCTATATATGCTAACAGCTGCTGGTTTTTTTGTGTGTGTGATGGAGAATGAGTGCCAAGAGGACTGGAACCAAAACAAAGCCATTCTAGAGAAAAGCAGGTAGCAGCAGAGAAATAATAGCAACTCAAGACAGACGTTCTTTTGTCAAGCACAATCCAATGAAGGACAATGAGTGGAATTCATAATGGTAATGAAATACTCCTTTTGATGTCCATACAATATCCAGAAAAAAGATATGGTGGCAGGCAGCAATTTCTGGTGGGAAAGTGAGTAGTGTGTTTGCCTATAAGCAGTTTGCTGCCACTCACATTGTTTGATTACAAAGCAAGACTGTGTGTTAAGTCAGATGATTTTGATTCCCAGACAAATGGCCGGGGAAGCGAATGTCCAATCCGAGCACAGAGCTAATCCATCCACTTTCAAGAGCATTAGGAAATGAGGATTTTCAGTAAGAACTGCCCAGTTGAATATTGGTTTCCAGATTTGTGTAAGTGCTTGTCAAATAGCCTTAGCGATACTTTGACTAGATAAAGGCAAACCTATAGCATGTAATTCCATTAGTTCTTGTCTTGTTTTCCGTTCCAAGAAGTCCAAGTCTTGGCCATGATCCAAGACTGATTTGAAAAAAGAAAATCCAATTAAATGTGCGTTTTTAATTTTAAAACAAGATGTTTTGCTTCCAGTTATCACAGGCCGTAATTTCTTATTTTGGTGTTACTTATCAACACCCACTTCCGCACAGGCTGGGTCTCTGAGAAAATAATTTTCATTTTAAAAAACAAACAGGAGCTGGAAGAGTTTATGGAGGAACCAGTCTTTCAAGGACATTTCCTTTCCGAGTGCAGAATACAAGCCCAGAGCAGGGGAAATAAATAAAAGCTTAATCCTTTGCATTCCCAGCTGGGAATTTCTTTTCTTTTCTCAGCTTTGAAAGCCAAGCTAAGGGAAGCTCAGAAGAGGTCTAAAAAAAGAAAACATTTCACTCTGATCTACAAAGGAAGTTGTGCCCTGTGTCTCTCTTCTTTTTTTAAGGAGTATCAGATGAGGCTTAAATGTATTGCTGGCCCTCCTTTAAACTATTCTGCACATATGGTTTTGCAAAGATCTCTAGTATTTAGCACCCCGTATCAGTTCCAAATATTAGAAAATGAAGTCTTGGGGGGGGGGCCTCAGCCAGAGGTGGGTTCCTACTAGTTCTATAGAGTAGGTAGTAACTCCGTGATGATGTCATGGAGCTGATTCCTTCGGTATCTCTGTGGGCACCGCCATTTTGGATTTGCTTCTGTGCATGCACAGAACCTATTTTTTTATTGCAGCGCACAATCGAGGCACAACCTTGAGCGAACCAGCAGTAAGAAGATTCAGAACCCACCTTTGCCCTCAGCAAGGGGTGCTAAAAGATCTGCTGTCTTATTGGTTTAAGTCAGCCTTACCTTGAAGACCAAACAAGAAACATGACCAGATGAGCTAATTCTACTTTATTGTAAAGCTACCTTAATAGAACCTTGCAAGTCTGGAAGAACAATTCTTCTGCTGTCGTCTTTACTGAGGCTGAGAAGTTAGGGAGCCCCATCCACTATCCAGCTGTGGGCTATTGCTGCCTCTTATCCAATTGTCCCCTAAGCAGTGTTTCCCATGCACCACTATATAAGTCCACACAAGTGTATGTGATAAGAATATTTGTTGACCCTATGGAAACATCGTAAGAAATGTTGGAATTGGCAAGATATATTTTCCTGTGCATGTGGCAGATACCTACCCATATTTTAGTTGAGGATGGGTGAGAGATGGAATCCTGAACAATTTTGGGTGATGATTTTCAAACCTGACAAACATCTGCCAGGCTATCTCACTTCTTTTACATGGATGATTTTGCAGCTCTGTGGGAAAACACCATCTAAAATGGAGTCCTTGAATGTATCATTTTTTCTGCTCTTTTTTTTTTTCTATCTATGAATTTTATCATAAAATGTAAATGGTACATGTTTGGGTTATAGCTTAAGGAGATACAAGGAGTTTTATCTTCAAAACTTGGTAGTTTGGTATAGGTTTGATTTCTTCTCCATTTTTAGTGCTAACCACTGGCATTTTTATGCCTAAAGCAAGACACAAATTTGATTGTACTGACTCATATATAACACCTTCCTGCACCATTTAGGTACAAATTTCTGTGGTTATGCTCCATTCTATTTCTTCAGAGAAACCTAACCACCTGCTAGGTAGTTTATGTTAAGCAAAATGATATAAATAGAACCTGCCAGTTATATGACTTGATATAAATATTCATTTAAATTTGAGATGACATATTTTAAACCTACACTGCTTGTATCCTATTCCTTCCAACTTCACTGTATAAGAGTATTTGCCAGTAGCAGCCTGTGTCATGAAAGCAATATATTTTTTTATTTGTTGCAGAATTGCTCAAAAGCAGTGTTGTGTCTCATATTTAAAGGAGAATAGCTGCATTGCTGGCATGATTGCTGCCAGAGAAGGTGATTTATGTGGATCAGAAGAAAGCGATACCTGTGGAGGATCATTTTATAAGGCAAGATATTTTGCTGAATCATTGTGGCATCCTTGCTAATACAAACCAACTTATGCTCAGGCCATTTTAAACCTTTTTTTAAAAATGTTGAATTTTACTCAATTGCAGAGCATCATGGGTAGGAAATAATTTTTAAAAGTTACTTAGCTAAGCAGTTTGGCTGTTTGCCTCTATTTCAGAGCTTAAGCCAGATGTACAATTTATCTAGCTGATAAGAATTTCATTAGTGCTTTGCTTAAGCAGTCTGTCTCCACTATTATAGTTAACAGCATGACAGGGGTTTTTTTTTTTAAAGAACGATCACATTATAGATAAATTGTTGAGTTCCATGTGTGGTTAGACATATATATTGGCTTAAAAGTAAACCAAGCAATTAAACTGATTTAAACTTTAAAAATATTTTATCTGATTATATTATTCTTTGTAAAGATGGTGCCTGGCAAAATCTGCAATACAGCTTAGTTTCTGCAACTCAAGGTCTGACTCCTTATATGTGAAAGCTTTTCTTCCAGATCCTAACCATATTTAAGGTTTCAAAGTTAATATTGAACACGGAATAATTTTGATTGATTACAGTTGGTGTTGACTCTTAGTGACCATATACTCTGTTTTCCCCAAAATAAGACCTATCCCGAAAATAAGCCCTAGCACGCTTTTTATGCATTTGGCTAATATAAACCCTACCCTTGAAATAAGCCCTACTTAATTGCCTGTTCAAATGCCCGCCTGTCTATTCTAACTGATTGCTTGTGGTGCTGCCGACATGAGATGAGGGAGGGGGGATGGTGCTGCCCTATGCGCTCCACACTGGCTTACCTCAGGGCCCCAATTGCCAGGCCATCCACGCTCCAACAACTGCCTTCTGGTTGTGGCACTGTCATGTCACTCGTCTCCTGAACCATTGGGGCTGCGAGCAAGCAGAAGTGGGTCGGGGCCACATGGTATTCTGCTGGACAGGGCTGCCAGAGCTGCTGCTTCAAGGCAAGACAGGTGTCGGGGCATTGGTGGCCTGGCTGTGGGGGCCCTGAAGTAAGCTGGTGCAGGGCACATGGAGCAGCTCCCTCTCTTGCCTCGTGGCAGCAGCACTGACACACTGTGAGGCCTCCTGCTTTTCCATGAGCAAGCAGAATAAGCCTCCCGTACATGGGGGAAAATAAGACATTCCTCAAAAATAAGTTCTAGTGCTTATTTTGGCATCCAAAAGAAAATAAGACTGAGTCTTATTTTTAGGGAAATGCGGGTAGATTTCCCCCCCCCCATCAAGACCTTTCCCTGGTCCCTAATAACTTGCTGTACTCATTGTTACTTTCATTGGGTCCATCCACCTGGCTGCTGGTTATCCTCTTTTTTCCTTCCTTTCATCTTTCTCAATGTTAGAACCTTTTTGGGAGAGTTAGGGCTTTGCATAATGTGTCCAAAGTAGGATATTTTGATTCTGATAGTATATTTAGTCATTCGATTCTCACAAGTATATTTTGCATAGCCTTATCAAGATATGCATTAACTCTGCCTCATTAGATAATATCCAAATATCTTGCAAATATATTTACCAGAATGAAATTTATATACACTGGTTCATGGGGCAATTCAAGCTGTAATTACTGAATGATTTATTGAAAATGTTATTTAATGTTTTTTGAAACATGAACAAATAGTAAAGTTATAGATATCCATATGGGATATCTATCCATATTGGATATTCCATCCTAGGATGGAAGCTCCATATTTGATGTATGTATGTGGGTGTGATGTCATGATACAAGTCTGAAAGGAGCTGTGCTATGGTCACAATGCATGTTTTGCCTGTATGAGATCATTGTGGTTATCGGTGGATGCCTATCATGATTTAGAGTAGAAGTCACTGTGATACAAATGTATATTAAGTGTGAAATAAAAAAGTGAACTCTTTCATTTGTATTTGGAGTACCTCAGATGTCAGATAATTATAAGAAGCCTTTTGTATATTGATTTATTGTAGCCTTCCCTTCTTTGCCCTCAAAGTAAGTTTCTACTACCCACATCAGTGATGTCAAGATTGGGATGATGGAGTCCAAAATACATGAAGAAAAAAGAAAGATTAAATAGTGATTTTTGTTGTTCTAATGCATTTATATCTAATTATCTCTTAAATAACACTTTGCAAAATGAAGTGCACTTTATTATTTCTGTTAGCATTTATTCCTCTGTGGTTGTTAGGAAAACATACTCTGGGACAATTTAACTTAATTATTCCATTTAAAATGCTTAATTATGCAAGCATTGGCCTTTCCATCAGTTAGTGTCCTGAGCCTGTGTGACACCAAGGTACATCAACCTCTAAAGCAATGCTTCATCTTCATAAGAGTCTCAAAAAGATTCCTTCACCTTCATAAACTGCAACCATGTGTGTACTAACACATGTAAGTGGTCATATATTATGTTTGTGTCTCAGATGTGAGATCTGGATATGGAGAGAGATTTCCATTTTCCCTTTCCAGTGTTCAGATCAGATTCTGACTCCTTCCTGGCATGTCATCTGCAACCTCCACAGAAGAAGGGCCTTTCAGATGCTCTATCCTAGGCACCTGATGGATCCAGCAGGTTCCCAAAGGATACTTGGGGAGTTCCATGGCAATGTAGTAGGCAGTTCTGATTGAACGAGCCACTGGCAATGAGTGACAAGCCAAGTGGTGGACAAGATTGCCCCAAGCAACCTCTTTCTGGTGGCCTCTTTTAATAGACTCTTTGGTTTACTGAGAACCTCTGGGAAATAAAGTACCCAAAAGGATATCTAGAATGTTTAGTGGAGAAAGATGAGAAAATATTCTGATTAAACACAAGTTTAAACTCATGTTCGGTGATGAGAGAAGTGAATCAGTTTTACTTTTCCTCTCATATAGGGCCATTGTATAATAGCCTTATTTTGATTGATCAACTGTCTATTATGAAATAATTAAGGCCAATTGGCACCACATGTTGCTGATATAGTTATTCAGCTTTGCCACCATCTCAGTGCTGACTTCTGTCAAGACCTACGTAGATGTGGGTAGTGTGACTCTCCTGATCCTTTTACACAGTATATCTCAATGACTTTTGATACTATCAATTGTAGTATTTCATTGGACAGCGTTATCAAGTAGTGACCAGAAACACTGTTTCTATTTCCTCTTTACTGGGCAGTCTCAAGCAGTTGTGGTGGGGGAAGAGAAATCATCCTCTCTGGTGGCCCAGTGGTTAGAATGCAGTATTGCAGGCTGATTCTGCTGACTGTCAGCGGTTTGAGTCTCACCCACTCAAAGTTGACTCAGCCTTCCATCCTTCCTAGGTTGGTAAAGTGAGGACCCCAGATTGTTGAGGTCAATATGCCGATTCTGTAAACCACTTAGAGAGGGCTGTGAAGCACTGTGAAGCGGTATATACGTCTACATGCTATTGCTATCCTGGTGGCCCCTATATCAGAGGGCCCCCACAAGGGTCAGTCCTGTCTCTATTATTACTTAACATCTCTATGATGCCAGTGAGTGAGATGTTCCAGCATCATCACCACAAGATACACTGATGTCCTATCCCAGTGCCCAGGGATGTTAGAATCTAGATAGGATAGAAAAGACTGACTGAATCCTCACCCGTGGGGCTCCTTTCATGTCCTTGCCAAGAAGCTGGAAGGAATGATAGGAGCCCACCTTGCCACACAGCAGCACTCGGGTCCCAAATGTGGGCTTGCTAACCTCCAACCTGATGTCCTAACACCCATTTCCACTGGTAATTTGACTTTATGAAATAATATCCCTGAAGATTTCTCTCTTGTGCCACTGCAGAATATGTTTTTAAATTTTCCTGTGCAAATTCAGTTTTAAATTGTTAAGTGCCAACATATTTGGGGAAGAGAAATATATTTATGTACATTTTGTCCTTGTGCTATTTATTCTTGTTTCATGTACCGTTTTATTCTCTTAACATCTTAGCAATTTATGCAAGCATCTTTCTAATTGGGTAAATTTTTAAAAGGTAACATTTTCCAATTATTTTTAAAATTGTTTTTAGTTGCTGAATTAGTATGCTGTGCAGCAGCCAAATCATAACTTGCCCCGTGATGTAGATGAATGAAACAATTTGCCTTTTTGAGAAAATAAATAAATTCCATTTTTTCAATATATGATACGGATTCAGTAAAGATATAAAGAAAATAGGGCCATAGTATAAAATAAATAGACAATTCTTTTGTTATAAATTGATCTGTTTTATACTTGTTGCTATTTTATTTATATCACTATTAAATCAATACTCTTTATGAAGAAAATAGTAAGTGAAAAATAAAATGAAACGCCAAGGGTTTAATTTCTATTTTTATAAAAAAACTTTAGTTCTACATAGCACACCTGTACTACACACAGACAAAACTCAGCAAAGAAACTTCCTCTAGAAATGCGATTCCTTCTTCTCCCCCTTCAGCATGGCATTTATTGTGTATAGGGATGTGTGCCAGTTATGGAGAGTCAGTCAAATTCTCATTCAGCCATGAAGTTGACTGTAAATTGAATCTTGCTTTCATAATCGTTTACTTAAAATGGTATAAGGAGAAAATCTCCATTCACTCTGAACTTTTTGGAGGAAGGATAACATATAAAGCATTAAATAGATAAATAACTTGATTCTCCGCTATAATTTAAGGCAATGTTTTGTACCTGTTCTGGTATTAGAAGTTGTTTTATTCTGTAGTCAGCATGTAATGGATTTAGATAATGCTCCCCATGGCAACTGTAATAAACCATAGTATACTGTTTCATGGATGGACATAATAAGCTGTAGTGTAATTTTAGCCAAAAACATATGTTCTCGGTTAGCATGGTCTCTTTTGTCTTCTATATGCTCCATATGTAAAGGAGGGAGGGGAATTGTGTGTATGTTTTTCATTCTAAACGAAAGGAACTTAAAATTCATTCTATAAAGAACCATTCTCCTGATTTACTTCCTCTCTAAGGGTGTACTAGAAGGACCTCTGAAACCTCCTAACTCATGTCATGTCAGAATCACAAGTGTGTTCATGGACAATATAATGGACAGTCCTGCAAATGTTTTGTAACAAAATCTATTTTTCCTAAATTTCTAAATTCTAAAACCTTATGGAATAATTTGTGGTTTTACAATGCTGTAAAATAGAATGGAATTTCGGTATAATCAAAACCCTCCATATAGAGGTAATGGCACCATTGCACAGATAATATCTATAAAAAAAAGACCAATAAGTTTGAGTTCAGCTTTTTGGAAAGGCTCACTGAGTTATCTTGGCCAGAGCATGGAAATGGTTTATTGCTGTCTTGAGTGATTTTGAATTCTCAGTAGTCTAGAACTCTGTTTTTTTTCCTGGGTATCCAAGCACTAGCTTGCTTTGACAATCCTTAGCTTTTTCTAGCCAAGGTCAACTAGGAAGACAGAGAGAGGTATGCATTTAGTTGCCAGGAAAAAAACACGAAAACCTACTTTTAAATATTCAGGGAATTTCTGTATAATTGGTTGGTTTGCAATTCTAGGGAGTAAAATATTTAATTGATTATTACTGTGGCCCTCTAAACAAAACAGCCATGTTGCCAGGGTTCCAAGTAATAACAGATTAACAGAGTTGGAAGGGACCTTGCAGGTCATCTAGTCTAATCCCCTGCCCAAGCAGGAGACCCTTACATCTGCCTCTACCTAGGATCGAACTCACAACGTCCGGATTGTGAGGCAAGAGCTCCACCTCTAGGCCACAACAGCTGGGATCCATTGCAAGCAAGAACACCGAGGCAGGTAGATTCCTTAAAGAATAGCTTTATTGGAAATATTAAATTGACACATATCTGGTGAAAACCAACTCTGGGAGGCCTCTTGGTTTTCACCTAATTAAAAGTAAAAGTTTCCCCCCTCAATTCAAACAATCAGTCACATGGCCAATTAAGGAAACGTCTGCAGGTCTGGTGACATCACTCTTCCTTTTTCCAGACAGGTGTTACAATGTCCTTGGTTCCCAGGTGTAAGTATTTTATTTTCACTCTACAACCCCAGCTATCTCTATAAACATGATTTGAATACATGAAATAAATAGGAATAATAGGGAACATTAGGACAGGGACAGTAGGCACACTGATGCACTGCATGCCCATTACAGAGCTCTTAGGAATGGGGTGAGGTCAACAGTAGACAGTCTAAGGTTAAAATTTTGGAGATTTGGGGATTAAACCATAGAGTCAGGTAGTACATCCAGGCATTGCTCACTCTGTTGCTGAAGTCATATTTTCTGCAATCGAGTTTGGAGCAGTTCACTTTGAATTTGTATCTATTGTGTGCTCATGTATTGTTGTGGTTGAAG
>JANHFT010001408.1:163001-179898 GCA_032467955.1 Pseudoxenodon macrops
TGCTCATGTATTGTTGTGGTTGAAGCTGAAGTAGTCATTGACAGGTAGGACATTGTAGCAGATAATTTTATGAACTAGGCTTAGGTCAGGGGTGGGTTCCTCTTACCTTCCCTACTGGTTTGGGTCACGTCAAAAGTGTGCATTTTGTGGGTATAAAACCCTCTGCGCATGTGCAGGAGGCTTTGGGCATGTGCAGAGGGTTCTTTTCAAGGCAATTTCATCCCGGGATACCGATTTTAGGGCACTGTTCGGGGGCATGGTTAGCTGGCAATCAGTGCTGGTTCAGTGAGTGGGGGCAAATTTCCACTACCGGTCCGAACCTGCAGCAACCCACCACCAGGTCATACTGAAGGCAGCATAGTTCTAAGTTGTCTAAGCCCAGAATTTCAAGTCTGGTGGTATAAAGTATTTTGTTGCAAGCAGAGGAATGGAGGACCCTTCTCGTGAAATATCTCTGGACACGCTCAATTGTATTAATATCTGATATGCAGTCCGGGTTCCAGACGGATGAGCTGTATTCAAGAATTGGTCTAGCAAATGTTTTGTATGCTCTGGTTAGTAGTGTTATATTACCGGAGAAGAAGCTACGCAAGATTAGGTTTACAACTCTTAATGCCTTTTTGGTGCTGTCCCCCCTTGCTCCAATGTGGCAACACTGAAGCTTCAAGATGGCTTTGGCCAGGTCAGTTTCAGGGTTGACACATATTACAATCATTATAAAGAAGAGTATAACCAGTGTAGGTGCTAAAAAAAATTTTTTTTTCCAAACAAACAAATAGTTACTATTTTTTGGAAAAGACCTCTGAACAAAATGTTTAGGACAAGTTCTTTGAAAAGATCAGCATATTGACCCAATGAAGTTCTCCTAGAACAACGTCATGAAGTAGATCTTACAAGACTTTTGGAATACTGGTAACATTTGGTGCACAAACTACATGGTTTCAAGATACTGTTTCTTAGGATGTGCTTATAAGAAGAATTGCGGCCAAATGGTTTCTGGGTCAATGCTGATGTTAGTACTTTTAAAAGAGTGGCTTGGAATTAAATTGAGATGTGTTACAACCTGTTGTGTGTGTGTTTCTTAACTTAATTCATTTGTAGACATGGTGAGAAATGCAGCAAAATATGCTCAAGGTTGAGAATCTGATTTAAATATTTACTATGCCCTTTCCTCATTAACCGTGTAACCAGTAAAGCCATTAGGGGAGGGAGCTATGGGAATAAAAAATATATTCTAACTGAAGCAGCTTGGAAGGAGAATGTCTGAAAAATTCAAGTTAAATGGCTTTTTTAAAAGGAGTCTTTTAAGTTTGCCTGGAGTGTATATGTACAGTAATATCTTCTTGCAAAGAGTTTATTTCATTGGCTATATGAAAGATGATTTTGGAATAAGTTGGTACACTTTTTCTCTTTTGCATTTTTTTTGAGCAATAAACATCTCTCCCCCTCACCCCCCCCCCAATCTTTATATCATAGATTAGGAAATAGCTTCTATTGGTCTTTGTGGCGATGGCTGTACTTTGGAGATTGCATGCATTCCTCCTACTTGCTGTAACCGTTTGCAAATAGAATTATAAATTGAATATCTTGGGGGTAAATATAATTACCTGCTGAGATACATTAACTTTCTCAGTAAAAGATAACAGGTCTATTAGAGGCAAGTTGCAAATTATTACACTAACAATAAAGTAACTATGGGCGACCTCAAGGACAGATGCAGCTGTGGAGGATCAGACCACCAGAAAGGTTTAGCTAGGGAAAGCCAACAGATCGGATGTGAACAGAATAGTTCAGGTATCTCTGAACAATTTTCTTTGCTGTAGAATGGAAACCGTTTGGTAATGGCTTATTCTGGGATGGCTTTGATTTCACAGTCTAGCCTAAAGCCCAGTATTATCTTGTGATCTTCTGTCCAAGTATTAACGAACCCTGTTAGCTTAGAGACCCAAAGAGCATCAACTTGAAGCTGCTGAGGTGTAGCTCTTTAAAAATCAGTGATATACTCTACTTGCATCTTCAAAGTCTTTATTCCCCCCACCTATACTAGCATCAGTGGCAAAATTAAAGAGATGTAGTAAAATACATAATGGAAAATTCATCTCATGTTTTATACCAGGGATCATATGTGATTACTTATTTCATTTTCTATGGTTTGTTTAGGCTCTGGGATTTCTTTCCCTCAAGCAATAGGTTTGATTGCCTTATAAACAGAACCTCCACCTCTCCTGAAGGTTGCTCTCAAAAACACAAACAAAACAAAAACTTTCATCATCAGTTTTATTGGAACGGACCAAAAAGTGAAGAGGAATAGTCTCATTTCTTTCTTTCTTTTCCCTGTTACATGCTGGCTGGATTAGATATTCTAGAAGTCCAGTTTATCAGGAAGAAGCCTGATTGGCAAAGACTTGCTTAGGTTCATTACCTACGTATCATCCTGCCATTTTTATTCACAAACTATTTTCACCCCCAATGTATGTATATGTTTGTCTAGTATTGAATGCCGAAATGAACATAAAATTATAAAATAGGAAAATTGTGGGAGACTTTCCATTAAATAAAAGTTAGGTATTCTTGCTCAAAAATGGCACACCAAAAGTCTCACTGATCATGTAATAAATGAAAAATAATGATTCTTATTTAATATTAATAATCTTGTGGATGCCATATAGGAGAGGTATCTGTATCTATCTGCTCTATGGGCAGCTTCTAAATTTGGTAAATACATTTTAGGATCCCATAGGCACTTTTTTGGCTAACCCTTACTTTATATGGTAGCACTCAAAATTGTCAGCGATAATATAATGGTCAGCAGAAAGAAGGTTTGGGAACCAATTTTCTAAAGCAGCTAATGTATAAATATTAAAAATCCTTCCAAGGAAAAAAAACATTATCAAAATGATGACATAATTTTCCTTTGAGATATGGTATGTCAAAGTTAATATGGTAAAACAGAAACAAATCAAGGCAAAAAGAGAACAAAAAAACCCAACAGCCAACAGAATATTGCTATTGTTGGTTTATTTATTTATTTCCTTTGGCTGTTTCTCAAGCAATGTTTGACAAAGAGTGAGTTTGACTTGAGTGCAAGTAAGAACCTGTATTAAGGAATACCTTGTGGCAATAAAGTCATCGAAACCTGCTTATTTCTTCATCATTGTTGTACAGTATTTACTGATAGTTGCCTTGTGCCTCTAATTTGGATGATTCTGGATTCCTTGCAAGATTGTCATAAGTATTCCACAAAACATCTTTTAGAGAACTCATGCTGGTCCTATGGAGATTATTGAGGTCAGTCTTGTCTGGTTATCTGATGGAATTTGATTTGATTATATTTTAGAAAGTGAACAATGTCCTTAGACACAGGCTTCTTCCTGCCACCTGTGTGTTAGATCCATGTCCTCCTGAATAATTAGAGTTTTCTGGAAATAACAAGAAGCAGGGGTAAGAAAAGGGAGAGGGTTCAATCTGCTCTTAAGAAATCAGTGGCTTCTCTTCAAGATACCATCACTTGGACCAGGCTTTACCTGACAATATTCATCCATCTCCAACCTTGCATTCTGGAAAAGCTTGTAGCTTCAGGGATTGCTTGCCCTATTGCTGTCTGGGTTCATGCTTGAATGGAGCTCTAAGGCAATTGATTGAATTTGTGGGTGATCTCTGATGGCTTGGGAAATATAAAGCAATCATGTTGTTGCTTGAGAAAGAAAAATCCTAGACCTATACATGCCACTGGAGAAGAAATAGCATATGAATCCTTGATACAAGCCATGAGATTCAATTTCCATTATGTCTAACTACAATGGTATTAATTTTACACATGACATGGAAGATTATCTATTTGTTTAAAAAAAAAGTAGAATATTTTAATACGATTTTCTGGTATGGGCAAAATGAAACCAAGAATCAATTAAGGCAGGGAATTTTTAAAAATTCATTTAAAATATGACCATGAGTGGCAGGAGTTTTGAGGACTCCAGTTTGGAGAATAGGTTTTAACCAGATTAGGTACAATAAAGTCCACCAGAGGCTCTGTGTAGCTTCTTTAGGGTTGTCAAACAGCAAAAATGCTAATAAAACATAAATTTGTTTTATATGGATGATCTGAACCTTTATAGTTAATCAGAAATTGAAATCCAGTCATTGACAAACAGTAAGAATTTTTAGCACTGGAATTTGGTCTTGGAAAAAATACACTATATTAGCAATAAATTGGGACAAAATCACTATTAATAATTGATTTTAAATGCCGAGTAACCATTCCACTAGGAACCATCCAGATGAAGCCTACATATAATTTTGCAGTTGAATAACATCAAACATGGACAAGTGATTAGCAAAGAATATATCTAAAGAATTTTTAAAAATTGTTTAAGGCAAAAATGAATGGTAGGAACACCATCAAAGCCATCAGTATCTTGCCTATATCCCTAACATGATACATTATTAGAATTATTAACTGGACAGAAACCGAACTGGATAGTTTATATTGAAAAACTGGTAACTATTAACTATGTAGTATACCTTCATAGCAGGGGTGGGTTCTAACTTACCTCGCTACCGGTTTACTGCCTCATGCGGGCGCATGCGCAGTGCAAACAAATTCCAAAAAAATATCCCCAAAAAAGACTGAAAACAAGAGGGTGATGCATGTGCAGTGCCGGAAACATGGCTTCTGTGCATGCAGACAAATTAAAAAACAATTTCCCCCCCAAAAAAATAAAGTTAAATTCCACAAAAAAGATGGCAGCTTTTGTGGTTCGGTGATGTCACCAATGGCTTACTATCTACTCTATAGAACCGGTCTGAACCAGTAGGAACCCATCTCTGCTCCATATTGCTAGATTACACTTGTCCTATAGAAATGGAAACAAAGGTTTATTTTAAGTTAAATAAACTGTTGAAGAAGAAAAGAATGTATTGCTTGATCATGTAAAAAAACAGAGCAAACATTGATGCATGTTTGAAAATTGGAACTGACTGAATGCATGAGAAACAAAATATGAATACAGAAATAATGCTGTAAACCAAGAACAGAATACTGGCAAGGGAAAGAATTACACGGTCATTTTCTACAAAAAAAAGGGAAAGTGGATAAAGATAAAGCCTGGCAATGGCTTACAACTGGAGCATTAAAAAAAGAAACTGGAGGCTTGATTTTGACTGCTTGCGAGCAAAGTTTTGAACCAATTCAGCCAAGGCCAGATTTTTTTTTTTTAATCATCAAATGATCCAAAGTGCAGATTATTCAAGGAAACAGACAAAACAATAAATCATATATTCGGATCATTGTAAGAAGATTTCACAAGCTAATTATAAACAATGACACAATCCAGTTGCCAAAATGATTCACTGGAACATCTGTAAAATGTAATGAAAATTGGTAGGAACGTGTAGTTGAAAAAGTGGTTAAAATGTGCAGGCTGTAATACAATATAACCTGATAAAGTCTTGGTTTATAATACATGAGATTTAAATGTGGTTGAAAAGAAGAATGTGTGGATAATTGATGTGGCAATGCTACAGTATAGTAGTATAGAAGTATAGTGGTATACTTAGACAAAGAATTGGAGAAAGTCCCAAAAATCTGAAAATCAAAGTTGAAAGATTATGACGTAAACTGCCATTTGCACACTGGATAAAAAATTCTTGGACAGCACTTAGAAAATCTGCATATTGACAAAGTTTCCTTCTGTCAATTGCAAAAGACCACACTGCTGGGATCTGCACATATTTTACCTAGATAAATTATGATCGCCTAGGTTTTGAGGAAGAACTTGATGCGCATAAAGGCCAAAATAACTAAAGAACTGACAGCTGTCATTTCATATTGTTATTTATATAATAATATATACAAGTAGTCCTCAACTAACAACCATTCATTTAGTGACCATACGAAGTTACAACAGCACTAAAAAAAAGTGCCCTTTGACCGATTTTCACACGTATGACCATCCCCCTGGTCACGTGATCAGAATTCAGATGCTTGGCAACTGGCATGTATTTATGACAGTTGCACTGTCCTAGGTTCATATGGTCATCATTTGTAACCTTCCCAACTGGCTTCCAATGAACAAAATCAATGGGGGAAGCTATATTTGCTTAACAACCAATGATTCACTTAACTGCAGTGATTCATTTAACAACTATGACCAAAAAAGATCATACAATGGGGCAAAACTCACTTAACAATTGCCTTGCCTAGCAATGGAAATGTTGGCCTCAATTGTGGTAGTAAGTTGAGGACTACCTGTAATAATTTCTACATTTAAACATTGTAATGTCAGGGATCCGGAAGCTTCAAAAATGAATTTGAAGGCTTTTTGAGAACTGTAGATTTGCTATGTCAGCCTTTACAACTGTTTTATAGGCTCTTCTTTATGTCCCTCCACCTAGAAATGCTATCTGGGTCGAAACACAAAGTAAAGTTTGATTTGTGGTCAGTTCTGGAACCCACTTTCTAAGACTGAACCAAGTTTTTCTTTGTTTATTTTTAGGTGAATTAGAAGAACTTTATTTCTTCTGACTTCTGAGTGGTTTTCTATTTAAATTATGACTTTGAAGTACTTACTTTTTGCAGTTTACAAATATGTAAATAGTATTAGATTCTGTCACACTGGCTTCTCTTTGGCTGGAAAGATGATTCAGAAATAAATTTATGAATTAATTAATAATCCCTATGGATTCTCTATGAGTTTGTGAGAGCATTGTTTATAATACCGCCACACACTACCACTTTTTGATATCCATATACTTCAATCGGCTTAAAGCATTTTGCTAGTACTAAATTACACTAACATAATTGCTGTGTTAATGGCACCTTTCTCTTTCAGCAATGTTGTGATTGCTGCATGTTGGGCCAACAAGTAAAAAATGAGGGTCAAACCTGTGAGTCGAACCCAAATCTTGGCTATCCTTGCAACCATGTGATGCTTTCCTGTTGTGATGGAGAAGACCATCTTATCTCTCCAGAACTGAAGAGACAGCCTGAACCATTGTCAACAGTGACACCTGAAAAATGTAAGAGCATTATTATTGTCTACAACAGGGGAAGGCAATTAATTTTTCCAACAGGCCACATGAGAAACTGGAACTATTGTGGAGGGCTGAACCAATAGGCTGAAATTGGCACCCATATGTTGAGGGAGGAGAAAATGAGGAGTCTCACCTCACTTCACCTCACCTCAGCCTGACTGCCATTCTTATACTGCAGATGCAGAAAAGTTCTTTCTTTTTTCACACTATTAAAAATAGTCAAAGCTGAAGGTACACAAAACACTGCATTTGTTACCAAAGCAACCTGTTGGTTTGTTGTTGTTTTTTTGGCAAATCAGATCGAAGAAATACAGGTGATGTTTAACTCCTATAGCAACGTTTCTTTGTTCAAAATTTGATTCTGTTTCTATTTCTTCTAAATGGTTTTTGAAAGACACTTATGGAAAAGGCAGCAAGTTTTTAACAAAAAAGTCAGGACAATGTAGATAATCCTATTTGTTTCATGATGCAATTGTTATCTCATATCATGTGCTGCCCATATATACTAGGGAACTTGCTGATGTTGGATTCTTCTGAAATCAAAGAGATATTAAACCATATAAATATATACAGTAGGTATTATGGGATAGAGATGGTGCCATGTTCAATATGGAGACTTCTACATAAAGAATACCTACTTAAATAAATTTCATGATTTTCCTTTTGTAGAATATATACATCAAATGGGGAGGGGAGATCTTGCATAAAGGCAAGTTGTTTGCACCTCTCTTTTTCAAGAGCAAATGACAGTTTTGAATTTTATAAAAACAAAATCATGAAAAATAAAAACACATCTTTAAAAAAAAGAACCAATCTTCCAAAGAAGACAGTAGATACGCCCTGGCCTTTTTCATTATTAATTAGAAAATTATTATGCAGGTGAATGCATAATTAAAAAGAGTATTAAAGTTGAAGTGTACCTTATTGCCATGCATGATATACTTTTCTTATTAAATAGAAAGATGTTCAATTAGTTTGTAAAGCTAGATACTATAAAAACATATATCCAATATGCTCAGATATAATAATATTTTTTTAAAAGGTCTTAAAAAATCCATCTTGCTACACTGAATGTAGGGAAAAACCTATCATAGGACAGATATGGAAAATATAATTTTTATAGTGTAGTCACTGACTTGGAATTAATGGTGTAGGACAATATAATATTTTAAAGTGTACTTTTTATCATAAAATGAATCTAAATTAAAAAAAAATACTTTCCTTGGTACAGTTGAAAGAAGAAAGGGGAATTCTGCATAACATCCATCATTTATGGATGGTGATCCTAGCACAGAAGAAGACCATAGCACCATATTGGTATGCTGGGTGTATCAAATTATTTTTTCCACTTTGAGGATGCTATAATCCATGATCCATCTGGCTTTTAGACTCAGCGGCTGGCATTTCACCAGTACAGTAATATTTATTACATGGCTACAACATAGCCATAGATGTCAATAGAACCTCCCAAGTGGATCTTCTCAGGCTGTCCTCAGTTGAGAACTGACACTATTATTTCTAGTAACTGCAGCCAATTTCTTTCCTGACTGGACATAGCAACAATTGCATACAAATAAAGAATACATATCTGGCATCTTTTAATTACTCAATCCATGGGGGAAATACACATTTGCCTTATGTGTGGATCTGAGTCACCAATGGTTTATTTCTGGAATTAATAAGTGGAAAGATGTCATTATTTTGTGTCAAATTACATCCGCTATGATAAATGATAGATGTAGACTTTTCAATAGTTACAACAGAAGATGGAACATGCTTATTTTTCCTACAGAGGTTATATGGGTATAATTAAATTATTTTACATGAACGTTCCATAAATTATATTTCTAGCGGTAGACAATAATTAATGAAGTACATTATTGTTTTTGACATTTAATTAGGTTTTAAATAAAACAGTACCCAGTCATGTAATATAGGAAAATCTATTCCAGAAATAATGTAGTAGAAAGAATTATGCATTTCATTTTTTTTTAAAGAGAATGAGCTAGCATATAGAAAATCTGGAGGGTGTAAAATAAAGTTACTTTAAATGTGTGGTGTCATTTTCATGGTAAATATACCTAGTAACAAAATAAGCTCCTAAATGAATGTGATGAAACTCAAGAAAAGGGAGTCGGCGATGCGATGGAAACTCAAAGGTACATGAAAGAAAAGTAGAGATATTGCAGTTTTGAAAGAAACAACAGCTATGCTGTTTTTTTTTCTTTTGTATACCAAACTTGATAGATTAATTATAAATAGGCATTTGCACATTGTCTGAAAATCAAAAATTAAAAGGAAATACTAAAATATCTGCATGTACTACATATGGGAGTATTTTGAGAAGGGGCAAATTTGAGTTAGTATTGACTCCTGGCAATTGTCTGGATTAGTCCTGGCAGTTTTCTTGACTAAGTTTTTTTAAAAGTAATTTGCCATTGCCTGCTTCCTAGGGCTCATAGAAAGTGACTGGCCTAAAGTCCCCCCCACCCCCAAACTGGCTTTGTGTCTAAGGTGGGAACGGAAATCCCTGTCTCTAGCCCGGTGCTTTAACCACTGCACTCATATGGAGCATGGTGGAAAGAATTTCATCCCCAGTTGTTTTCCATTCCCTCTATGCATTTTGATTCCTATATCATTGTCCCTCAAATTAAAGGATAATCCAAAAGAGCATATGACCTGCACAGAGGAATTGCATCTAGGGAGGGAGAAACATTTGGTTGGCACTCATCCAGAACTTTGTGGGAGCCATTTGAAGTGAAAAGATACAGCAAAGGAGTAGGCTCCTACAGAGACTGGATAGGAATCTGAGCAGAAATTACTTCTGCTATAATGTTATTTTTAAGCCAAGACATGATATATAATTGATTAAAGAGAGGTTTCCAAATTCCAAGAAACAAGATTTCCTTGAATTCCTCTTGCTTCAACTTTCTTTTAAAATATATTGAATATTTTTTTTATCCCAGTCTCAAAAAGTTCATTTCCTCCCTCAAGCTTTCTATTTCTTTTTCATATACTTAAGTATGATATTTAAGGAACATCACAAACCAAAAGCACAACAACAACAACAACAACAAAGTAGAGCTGTAAAAGTATTCAAGCATGAATTCCATTAGGAGCAAATTTAGCTGTTCAGTTTCCACTGGACTTCTCAGTGGCTTAGATGTTTGCATCAAATGAAATCTGATAGGGTTCATCTTTCCCTAATTAAAAATCTGCAAACACTCTCCAATTAAATGAAACTGAACTAAATTAAATTAAATTAAAACATGGTAATTGAAACTTGCACGCAAACAGCAGCCATTATGTATTTTTAAAAGCTAAGACAGTAAAAGACTATTGGTTGAAAGTATGAACTGTGATCTATGTTGTAATTGCTTATCTGGAACCTAGTCCAGAGTTCTACATGGATAAGTTCAGAATCCTACTGCTGGTTCACCAGCAAATGGACCTTGCCTGGATTAGAAGTGATAAGAAATAGGACCTTCTTGTTACCTGTGTTGTATTTGCCCTTGGATGCCTTCTCCTTTTATCAGAAATGCAAAAAATATTTTATTCTGTCGCTTCTTGCTTATTACTATTGCTTTGATTTATTCAATGTTTTGGGGGGTGACAGATGCTGGAATTTATGATCTAAACAAAAGCACTCCCCTGTGGGTTCTTTTGGGTAAATGAGGGTCTAGAAAAATTAGTAATTTTATTATGTTACTCAAATTAAAAAAAAAGATTGCTTTTTTGTTTCTAATAATAAGCCAGGTAAGCTTTTGACATGAAGTCATAACAATGACTTTTAAGCAGAGCGAACAGTGCTAGATTAACCTTGGATTTTTATGAGTGGATCCCTCTATTTCATATTCTTCATGTTTTGAGCAAACTTCAGAGCTTTTTCTGTTTTCTCTATTTCTACCAGCAGTTCTATCTTAGCTCATCTAAGCTACTTAGTTTCTTGAGCAAAGACGACAGAAGTTGTATTACAACACATCTACCCATGTTCCTTTTGACCCTCGAAATAAGTGCTTGTCCTTATTTTCAGGGAGGTCTTATTATTTTTGAGGTGCAAGACGCAGCGAGCGTGGTCACCTCATGGCTGCTGCTGTGTTTTGAGGAGGGCTTATTTTTGGGGAATGGCTTATTTTAGCGCATGTGCTCAAAAGCCTGATTGGGGTTATTGTCCAGCGAGGTCTTATTTTCAGGGAAACAGGGTAGATTACATCATGTCAGGATAGTGTGATATAAAAGCTTTAAAAGAAAGCATCCGTTTTTTATGTCAGAGACAATCTGAAGCTCCAAGACTGTTTGCAATCTTTAAATACTTTTGGGCTTCTTCTTAGAAGTATCACAAAACTATTGTTCTTAGTGTAACAAAAATGTAAAATGATTAAATATGCAATAGAGAATAATCATTATATTTTAGATAAATAAAATTGAGTATAGTTCCCAGTATACCAATTATAGGTCAAATGCAGCCACCTGACATCTGGAAAAAAATTGTGAAACTTCCATGAAACCCACACATACGTATATACACCTACATAGGAACGCAAACACAAAACAGCTGTGAGTTCTTATCATTTATAAACTCACTTGTTTTAAATCTGAAAAGCAAGAGTACAATCAGCTCAATCAGAAATGGTGAAATTTATACAGGCCACTGCCTGTTGTGTATGACCAGAGGAAAATCGATTTTCCTTTTTCCGTTTGCCCTCTGTATTTGCTGACCAGATGAACTGTGTACTTAGAGCTAAAGCAATTGCTTTTAATCAATGGGCATTTTAAAGTTCAGCTCTCCTCTCTGAGTTTTTCCTCCTGCCGGTTTACTAGATCAATAATGCTTACCCTTTAGTTTCCCTTCCCTCTCCTACTCATAGCAATGAAAACAGAAGAGCTAATTTATACCATGTGTTAATGTTTCGGCATGTTTTGAGCTTGCCTAGAGCTTGCAAGCTTGTAACCTGAACTTGAAAAAAAAAATGTTTACCACTAAAAGCAAACCTTATTTTTTCATTTACCGTATTTTTCGTAGTATAAGACGCACCTGAGTATAAGTTGCACCTTAGTTTTTGGGGAGAAAAATAAGGGGAAAAAATCTGTCTTCCGGGTATTCATCCGGCTAGCATCCTTAGTCTGGTCAGCTTCAGCACATTATTTTATCCCCTGGTTAGGTCTGAAAAAAAACTTCTAAAGCACAGCTGACAGAGAGAAGCAATGAAAAAAGCCTGCAAAGCCCGGAAGATCATTAGCACCTGGTTAGGTCTGAAAAAAAGGTTATTTGGAGGGAGTAGCAATAAAAAAAAAGCCTGCAAAGATCTCTTCACTCGCCTCGTTAGGTCTGAAAAATAGCTTTGAAAAAGCTACATTTAGAGTATAAGACACGCCCAAATTATCAGCCTCTTTTAGGGAGGGAAGTGTATCTTATACTCCGAAAAATATGGTATAATTCATTTTTTTCTATTTTGCCTCTGTTGCAAGTGAAGCTAATTTTGGAAATCACTGTTACATTATCATTCATTGAATATGAACTTTTTTTTTTTACAAACTGACCTCTGCTTTGTGATTATCTTAATAATCTTTATTTGTAAACCATGGGGCCTGGTGTAGAAATTTGATAGCTATCTACCTAGATGACAGATAGATAAAGTTGTTCTGCGTGCGTAAAACCTCTGACCTGTTGCAAATCTTAATTCATGGGTCAGTGTCTTTATTGTTCCTTATCCTACACCTTTGCCTATCATGTAGCATTTTTGCAATATGGAGTGCCACAAATAGGAACTCTTGGGACCCATCACTTGGCTGTCTAGCAGGCATCCTGCATCCTTCTTATACTCTGCAGGATTATATGGGAAGGCTCAGTAAGATAAAATGACAGGGCTGACAGTGATTGGGAGTGAGGGCATTGTCAAGAGAAAAGCTGCCCCAGGGCACTCAGGAGGAGGCCAGAGATGTTGACAAGAATTTTCAGCTGGATGAAGGTAAAATTATCTATGCCCATTGAGGATCCCCTGTCATCTGTAGTACTGTGTCCATTATTATTCAGAGGTATGTTAAACCATCCTGTAGAAGAAGCTATTTCTTTGTTAACATAGCCCCCTACACATAGTCATATAATATGCATAGACTGTTTCCCATGAGTTCTCATCTCGATTGATGACTAAGGAATGTTGTCAGTGACAGAGATAGAGGATCACCACGAAGCCTTGTCAATTAGTCATGAAGCTGAAATGTCGAACAGCCTGCCTGGGGATGACCAGGATGAGTGCCTTGCCTATCCAGGAGAGCTTTGTCAACACCTCTGTATCAACACTGTGGGGTCCTACAAGTGCTCGTGTTTCCCAAGCTTTACTTTGCAAGATGATGGACTCAGCTGCAATCCAGGTGAGAAAATAAACCCAGGTAAGAATGTGTATGTTGGACCTAACTATAACAGCATTACTTTCACAGATAGTGTTCCTTCATTAATGAAGTACCCGTTTGTTTCTAAATATATTCATAACTTGGCGACTTTAAGTATTTGGTGAACTTTGATCCTCAACATTTTTTGCTTGTTTTATCACCTTTATCTTTACTCTTACAAAGATGAGATTGCATAATGCTTCAAATATCACACTAGAATAACTATATATATTTATATCCTTCTTCAATAGCTCCACCATCTCCAGGAACAAGCAATATTGTAAGCCATCCAGAGATAGGCTGCCAATAAATTGGATAAATAAATAAAAGTAAATAAATACAAACCAGTTGTATTTATCCTCATATGTGAATAAAAATTTAACAAAAACCTTTTCAAAAACCAATTACAAAAATTTAGCATTCTTTCTTATTTTCTAGGGGTTTTTTTTTTTTTACTCAAATGTCCAATTATACATCCTGAATAATTGGACATCCATAACAATCTCTACCAGACTGCCAGTGATGTGCAGCTGTAACTATCTTAGTTTACTTAGTAGAAACTAGTTTAGGAATTAGTGAACTTTTATGGTGGGTATTTGAATATTGTACTTAAGCAACCAGAATGACTTTATCATTTTGGATTAATCAGATCTTCAAGAACATCCTGATGGAAGTAAGAAATTCTTTTTGTTTGTTTGTTTTGTCAAATATGTACAAGCTAACAGATATAGCTATAAACATACACATATACAAAGTAAATACAGATAAATGAGGACAGTAAGACAGAGACGGTAGGCACAATGGTGCACTTATGCACACTCCTTACAGACCTCTTAGGAATGGGGTGAGGTCGACAGTAGACAGTCTAAGGTTAATAAGGTTCATTGTCAGTTGGTTCATTACGTAGGCCAAATGTTGTTCTTGTAGTCATCTATCAGGTGCAGCCCTACTGAAAGAGGAAAAGATGGTCACAAACTTAAATAACTTTTCAAGACTATTTGTTGTGATAACTACATACTGGTTCCAGGATCCAGAGGCAATGAGCTATATTGCTGGAAAATGGAAGTTACCAGCAAACAGCAGCCTTTTTGAAGGTTATGGGATTCTGAACACCATCTGGGTAATCAACACGGCCTTTAATCCAGCAATTTCTTTTTAAGATCTACTAGTAGACATTGTATTTACAGGTAGCCCTCAATTTACAACAATCAGAAGCTGGCTGGGAGACTTGCAAATGGCAATAAACACATACTGGTCATAAATATGCCAGATGCCCAAATTTTGATTATGTGATCATGGGTATGCTGCTACATGCAAGGATCAGTCATAAGTTTCTTTTTTTAATGCTGTTGCGATTTTGAATGGTCACTAAATTAATGATTGTAAGTTGAGGACTACCTACGTATCTTCCAAATTTAATTCACATTTATAGATATTTCCAATGTTCTAAATATAAGTATAAATCCTACCCTTATACATCTTATCTTTATAAAGTAGAATAAATAGACTGTTCACTTTGTGAACTGTGAGGCACAAATTATTAGTTTCCACCTTCTGAGTGTTTCTGATTTTTTTTAAAGGAAAAAAACTGCATAAGTTTGTATTTTCAATTTGTCAGGCCTCCTAATATTTATATGCTTTTCCTAATACAAATAGTTTTATAAGCAGCTCCCTGCAATAAATACATATATTTTATAGTGTATGGTAATTTGTATAACTTATGCATAACTTTACATATCTTTTAAAAACTATATATTTTATATATGCTTTAAAAATCAGAGATCTACATTTCAAAAGCTGTAGAAGTGCAAGAGCAAATCATAACTGCATTCTGGTTTATGTTGTAATTTGCAGGATGCAAATTGGGTAGATAAATATTCAAATGAGAACCAAGTAAAATTCTCCCTCATCCCTACTAAAAGTATAGAAATAATCACATTGGTTAAAAAAAAGCAAAATCCAAAACACATAAGCATTTATTTCTAAGACAACCATCAGGCTCATGTATAATCTGATAAAGAGTTTAAATTGACACTTCAAATGTCTTTTCTCCTTCTTCTCCCACCTAATAGAGAAATAAACACAGCATATGTCATGAGATTATTGAATTGTGCATTAGTAATCTCAGCTAAGCATCATTGTACTGCTTCAGGTGCTCCACTGAACATGGAAAGTAAAAAAGGGGGAAAGAAACATGGAAGTGGATGAACTATATATTTCATGTAGCCTAAGTTTGCAAATGGTTTAGTTTCCTTTGAGTTTTTTTGTTAGTAAATAACACAATGAGAAAGGAGGTATTAAAAATGCTGTGGAGTGAATCAGAGATTCTATTCAGAGTCAATCAGAGCCTAACCAAACCATATTTAAGCTTAGCATGTAGAACATACTGGATCCCATGAATATATTGAGCACAAACACAAACCCTCAAAATTAACCCAATGGAAATAGTTAAGGGTAAGAGAATCCTTACGTGTGAAGTCTCTTGTGCAAAAACTGTTGAAAAGTAGAACCTGAAAACTCTCCACCTTGTTCAATGCAATGATTTCAATTCTTTTTTAAAAGAGAAGAAAATATAGGAAAAGTACTATCTTAAATCTTTGCTTTCTTTCCACTGTTCAGAACTGTTGGAATTCATGCACAATTTTCTTGCTGAATGATTGCCCTGTTTAGTGATCATTCAAAGTTACAGCACTAAAAAAATGACTATGTGTCTGGTCCTTGAACTTACAACCATCGCAGCATTCCTTCAATCACTAAATGAACATTCAGGTGTTTTGCAACCAGCAGGCATGTTAGGACCATTACAGCATCCCACAATCATTGCCAATGCACTTCACAGCTGGCTTCTGACAAGCTAATGTAGAAGCTGGCTGTAACATTGCAAGTCAAGGCCATGTGATGTCTCCCTTAATGACTGTGGCACTTATTGACAGAGGTATTGGCCCCAATTGTTATTGTTAAGTGAGTACAACTGTATTCACAATGATTACATTACTTTCCTTCTGGTTCCCTGTATTTTCTAATTTTTGCTCCTAGCAATCAGGCAGACAATGTCACTTTTATGACAAGATAGGATTGGGGTTGACTGGTTCCATAAGCCAGTGGAAATGGAAAGCATTCAGATCTTTATAAGATCTTACCTTCTCCACAGAAAGGGCTGCAGTACTAGTGTGACTTGGATTGAACCAATATAAACCTAGTGGATTCATGAAGTAAAGATAGTCCAACACAATTCCCTTACCCAGAATACTTTGTGGCACACCTGCTCTTAATTATACCTCAAGATAATGTGAAAATGTGTTCCTTTGCAAGTCTTCCAGCCTTTTTATTTTGAAAAGTTGCTCCAAGCATTTATTTTTCCCCTGCCAACACCAATAAACCTTCTCCTCTTTCTATTGCTACCCTGTTTCCCTGAAAATAAGACCTCCCCGGATAATAAGCCCAATCAGGCTTTTGAGCGCATGCACTAAAATAA
>JANHFT010001408.1:179998-197177 GCA_032467955.1 Pseudoxenodon macrops
TGCAGCAGCCTTGAGGTGACCACGCTCACCGCCTCCTGCACCTCAAAAATAATAAGACCTCCCTGAAAATAAGGCCAAGCACTTATTTCGGGCATCAAAAGACAATAAGATCCTGTCTTATTTTCGGGGAAACACGGTATGCTTTTGTTCCATTTTTGCTTCTTTTGAAGAAAATTCAAGAAAATATCCTTAGAAAAAGTCACGTTTTATTTGAAGAATAATTTGCAAGATTTTGATTCAGAGCAAAATGGACAGTCTGTTAGCCATGGAATATAAAGCCTTCCATTCCCCACTGTCCTGTCAGAGTTGAAGAAGCTCCTTGGATGAGAAACAAAATGTCTTCCAAAGGAAAAAAAAAACCAAGAAAGCCTTGTTGCCTTTTGAAAAAGCACCTTTGGGTCTGTTAGATGTGTTGCATCTTATTTTTACCATTGTATCACATCTCTATAAATTCATTTGGTTCAGGTTTTTATCCTCAGTAGAGAAGAATATTTTTGCTTCCGTTTATTTTGGAATATTTCCACTCACGGAAAATTAAACAGAAAAAACAGAATACATAAAATTAAATTAATTTAAATTGAGTTCATCTTAGCCAATAGCTTTTATTAGACAATCCAGTTAAATTGGGCAACACTCATTCTAATTAGGGAGAACAAATAATGTTAGCTTATTTTTTCTTTTATTTGTTGTCTTCATTGGAGTTCTGTTTTTAAATACATAATGTATGCAGTTCTTAAAATTTGCGCAATAAATATAAAAGCTTTCTGATGTTATCATTTAAAATCTTGTCATAGATGCTGATGTTTTAAATTTAAATTCAAATCTGAGAGTAAATTGTGCTGTGATCTCAGGTTCATATCAAATTTGTTGCTGTGGAAAATAGACAAGTTTAAATATACTCTATTGCACTTGTTTTCTTAAAGAAACAACAAATAAAAAATCTGAAACGTGACATTTAATATTACATCTCTTCCTCTATTATTATTTGTCCATTTTATTAAGTATTTACAATGCTAAAAACATTTGGTTACAAGGCAAAATTCAGTGTAACATAAAGGTTTCATAGTTAAAAATCCATATGTGAAACAGAATGTGTTGATTCTGTAATACTAATTTCATAGTGGAATAATATTGGCCTTTTTTCTTTTTAAATTATATCTATTCACATTCATTTTTGTCTCTACTGAAGTCAAAATTTAACACTTTAAGTACTACTTGAAGTGAAAAATGCTTAAATTTCAGCTTATTTTTTTTATGATCTTGTAATCATCTTAATGAATTTCAGATGTTCATTTCTGAAAAGATTATTTATGTACCATCAAGTCAGTGTCAAATCTTAGAGACAACAGAGACTAAACAGCTGCCCTTTTGAGGGTTATGGGGTTTTGACCCTAGGTAACTAATATGTCCTTTGATCTAGTAATATCTTCTGAAGAGAGATCTACTAATAGACATTGTACTATAGGTACTACAGAGCAGGAGGAATATGTTTATGTACCATCAAGTAAGTGTTAAATCTTAGTGACCACATGAATAGATTTTCTCCACAAAATTCATAAATGGACCATGTTTATAGTTTAACCAAATTTCACACCTGTTGGCATTCTTAAGATCAAAGTAAAGAATGAAATCATACTAATCAATACCACCTGGAGCATTTGAACATTTTTTTAAAAATTCATTTTTATTTGCTTTTCTTTATCTTCAATTTTTTACTTTACATGTTCCTGTTAAGGATTTGCAAGTTAAGGAAACATACTATTAGAGAAAAATATGCCTATGTTTCTCTAATAGTAGAAAATACATTGCTACTGGATTCTGCTGACTGACTGCTGACTGCAGTTTGGCAGTTTGAATCTCACCAGGGTTAAGATTGAGTCATCATTCCATCCTTCCGAGGTCGATAAAATGAGGACCCAGATTGCTGGGGGAAATATGCTGACTCTGTAAACCGCTTAGAGAGGGCTGTAAAGCACTGTGAAGCGCTATATAAGTCTTAAGTGCTATTGCTATTTCACAAGACCTTCTGACATATATTTGTTGCAAGGAGATTGTAGGGGAGATAGATATATTATCTATCTATATTTGCATAAGGTGAATATCTCTTCAATGGTGGCTTTTACACTCTGACGATGTTAGCAGAGGCTAGTGAAAGCTAAATGAATAATATATTTGAAGTTCCGGAAATCGTGATGTCTGTGAGGACTTTTTTCAACTGTTTATGACTGACTTTTCTTGTTCGCATTTCCAACATAAATTTGAAGTACCTTTATACACTAGACAATTTCTCTAGTGACATGTATCAATGCTACTTTTCCTTTACATCTTGTAACATCTGGTATTTAACTCATGCTTTTTTCCCTTGCCATACAAACTTAAATATATCCTTTTGGCACTATAAATCATAGAAATTCTCCTCAGCAATGACAGTTGTAGTTTCTCCATTGCCTATTTTATTTTCTTCTCCATCTGAAAACCTGTTTAATTCAACAATTCTGTTCAATTCCTTATTTTCATCTTTTTATTAACATTTTCATTTTTTTTGTTTATAAATTTTAAAACCAGCTGGTGTACCAACTTCTTTTAAATTTCCCTTTAATTTTTCAATTCCCCTTAAAGGATCTTCCAAAATCAAGACCAAGTCATCTGCAAAAGCCCTTGACTTATACATTTGTTTTTAAATCTTTACTCCCACATTCACACTTCTTTTCTTATATTTAATATTTCAAGGATCAAAATAAACAAGATGAGATGACACAGTAGGCATCCCTGTCTTATTTCTTTTTTTATCTCACAAGGTGGGAGAGTTTAATTACTATGTTTCCCAATAAAATATAGAATTATTTGTATATTCCAAAGAAAACCTTTATTTGGAAATATAAAGATAGGAAAGAATATAATTAAAATATTTCTGTAATATATACTTTTTTAGATTTTGAAGATGATGTACAAAATACTGCCTTAGAGGAGAAAGCCACTCCAACACCAGAAGCTTTAAATATTCAACCTGCAACCAACAATACTTTACAAGTAGAACAAGATAAATGTAAAGGTAAGTCTAATTGGGAGTGGGAGATAAGTATTTATCATATATTATCTATATCTGTCTGCCTGTCTGTCTGTCTCTGTCTATCTATCTATCTATCTATCTATCTATCTATCTATCTCTCTATCTAGCTATCTATCTATCTATCTATCTATCTGGCTATCTATCTAGCTATCTAGCTAATTTATATATCCACCCATTTCATAGAACAAGCAACTCTATATATTGTTTTTCATGTGTTTGAAAATCATTAAAAGCTTCCTTGGCAATTTTTATTGCAATACTAGTCCAACAGATTCCAGTAGGTTGACAAAAAAGAAAAACAGAAGCTCAGAGGATAATGTGCTGCATAATTGGAGGTTAACTTGAAAACTCAAGGTTATTTAATATTAGCTGTTTAGAGTTGTTTGTGCAACACAGCTGTGTGTAGTAATTTCAGCCTCATAGATAAGCTTAGCTCAGGTGTGTTTACCAATGAAAGAAAGATTCTAAAGAATGATTCAGCATATGAGAGTATGTGGTTTATTTGCACATTTACTTTCTGATGATCAGGATATAATTATAATATAAAATGAATTCACTTTAATTGTTTTTAACATGTTTTGAAATATTGTGTTTCCCAGATAATGGTCCCTGCAAGCACATTTGTAATATGGTGGAAGGGGAAATTGTGTGTTCTTGTTCACTTGGCTTCGTCCTCCTGTCAGATGGTGTTTCCTGTGAAGGTAAGTTTGTTGAAATCAAAATCCTTACTTCTCAGTTCTACCTATTGAAGGACCTTTAGATACTGTCAGAATGGTTCTATTATTTTATTTACTCGAAAAGATAAATATCCCTATAAAGCTTACATATTATATCTCTAAATCAGTTTTTGGTCTATTTATTTTACAAATAGTTGTAAAACAATTCAAGCATATGCTTTACCTTCATTTACAATTCTCTAGATGCATTGCGTATTCTAACTGGTCACACTATGAAAGTTAATATAAAATATATGATTCAATTTTGCATAATTTACAGGCTGTCTCCTAGTATGCCTAACAGAAAGGTAAGAAACACTTATTCCATGTATCTCTCCTTAATGGATATTCTGTAATAAGAAAACATGGAAAGGTTTCAATTGCAAGAATGGGTTAATTAAACACTTCTTTGAATGGGCAGGGTAGTTAGCTCTTAAAGCCTCAGGTAGAACGACTTTTCATCTTTACTCCCAACCTACCCATGCGTGTGATTTGACTATAAATGTACTGAAAAATATATCATGAAAATCAATGTAATATTCTGCTTCTGCTAAGGTTTCTACTTGGCAATTCTTTGGAACACTCATAGGGCAAGCTACTGTATATAAATAGATAGAAAACCCCACTCCCTTTTAGCAGAGGGGATGTTACCTAGTTTGGTAATGAAATGTCTGCAAAAAAAAAAATCCCCAACAACAACCAAGCGGTTTTACTTACACAATTTTACTTTTTCCGCTTTTGATGTTAAAAGCAGGGGTGAAATTCAGCAGATTCTGATAGGTTCTGGAGAACCAATAGCGGAAATTTTGAGTAGTTCAGAGAACCGGCCAATACCACCTCTGGATGGCCCCAGAGTGGGGAGGGAATGGGGATTTTGCAGTTTCCTGCCCCTGAAACACCCACAGAACCGGTAGGCAAACGTTTTGAATTTCACCCCTGGTTAAAAGTGTACATATCCATAGATACATATATACATACACATTATAAAACTTGGGCTAACTTTGTGATACTTTAACTCTTGTTCTGACAGTTTAATAGTTTTAGTAAAATGTCATAACATTTCTGACTTCTGTTAACATTATTGATGTTCTTGGTTTATGGCTCTGTTAATTTTACCAGGGTAAATTACCTAGGTAATTTTAAAATGTGGAAATGGTTCCTATATTGTATTGTTTGTTATTTATTACATTATCCTGCTTTTCAGCCAATGAAGCTGCAGTGTGGGAGAATCATTGTATGTCAATGAAAGCTATTATAGCTTTCCTTGTGTAGAAACTGAAGAAACTGTTTGCATTTAGCATCAGTATACTGGTTGTCTATAATTTTGGTTCTGGTGACTGAATAGCTAAAGGAAGTAGTTAGCAAGGCTTTTAGGCAATAGCAAATGTGAACCATTGGCTCTGAACTACAAATAAGTTATGCCAACCCAAGAGAGGCAATAGACCTGCAAGGGTCTGGAGAAATTAAGTTCTTAAAGAACACTGAGATCCCAATGGGTTGCTCTTTTGTTGACCATTCCATTTACTTTCAGTAATTAACAAAACCCTCAGATGGAATTTCTGTTAATAGGAGCCATTTCCGTGAAGCAATAATTGAGTTGCCAACACTGAGCAATATTTATAGATGCTTGGGGAGAGTGGGAGTTAGCCTACTTTAAGATTTGTAAACTAGATTTTATTTTTTGCCCCATATGTTCTGGGGCCATTGCTTCTGTGAAGTGCAGAAATGAAATTCTACATATTGCCAAAAGAGCAACATAATTGTCTTTCTTCCGTTCAATGCCCTATTTTGCCCTATAAGTGGTTGCTTGCAAGAGACTTCTAAAATCTCCAGGGCAGGACTTTGCTAGGGCAGGACGTCTTTGCCCGGCCACTTCACTTTCCAAATCAAGACTGGAAAGAAGTTAATGATGATCAGCCTTGATGTCCATTTATCCCATTAAAAAGTAACACAAGCGAATTGGTACAAAAGAACTGTAGGGGTTTTATTCTCCACAATCTCTTTCTGATTGGCACTTGTCCACTTCTTGGGCAGTGTGAGTTCAGGTATTTAGAGCTTCTTTCAATCTAGAGCCTGACATTATCTATTAAGAATGAACGTCAAGCAAGAATACATACAGTAGCTCATAGTAACTATGTTCTTCAAAAAACAGGGCAAGTAAAGTAGCCCAAATATGCATAAGCAAGTTATGCTTTTCTAAAGATTGGATCAGGGTACTAAATGGTGTACTTTTCACATATCAAAAGGGAAAGTCAAATGGCAACCAGAGACTACAATTCATCTAAGCAAAAAGGTCTTGAAGCAACCATTCCCATTTGCATCATATTCTGTGTACATGGGGACCTTTACCATTTCACTGGATAGTTTACAGGGATATGTGTTCTTCACATTAATAGTTAACCTACTCCGCCCATATCTTTCTTTTCAGTTTTAATTTAACATGTGATAGGCTTCTTATATTTGTGACAAATGACAGTGTTATGTGTTTACCTCTGTTGTACATGTTGTGGCACGTGGAATACATTTGCTATTGTTCATCCTTATTTAATTTTTTTGGTGTCTGGTAAATCACAAATGGCTGATGTGTTCTAATAGTCCAAGTTGCTGTCACAGACTCTTGTCTCCATAATCCATCATTTTAGAAGTTTATTGTTCTTTCCTTTTTCTGGGTTAAATTGTTAAAAGATTTAAATTCCAGTAACATTGAGAAATAGATTTATTGAATTTCTGATGGAAGCAAATCTGTTGGAAAAGTCAACATCTCTTTGTGCAATATATAAATATCTCTTTTGCATTATCCTTTGAATAAGTCAACTTGCTATATGATTTTTGGAAATTTTGGATATACCATTCATTCTGTAGGTTGTGTATGCAAATATCCATGTGTGTTCTATATCATTCTGCTCAACAAAGCACCTTATTGACTTCTCTTTGTGAGATTCATTCACATTTTTTGGGGAAAGACTGTGGTTTCAGGCAGAGGATTTATTGTGCTTGCAGAAGATTGCTGTGAGACAGGTAAAGTGGTGGAACTTTGTCTAAGAATCTGAGGAAATGTTGTCAGTCCAAGGGCCCAGCTAGATCAGAGTTTCTCAACTTTGGCATCTTTATCTATGGACTTCTGTTCCCAAAATCTGGGAACTGACATCCACATATCTTAAAGTTGCCAAGGTAGAGAAACACAGAGCCAGATAAACAAACAGATTCTGATATTTGGTGTAGGCAGTAGCTATTATTAATTCTGGAAAGTGTCAAGTTAAGTTTGTTTATTTGTTTGCTTATAAGATTTCTGTCCTATATTTCCTTCAGGAGATGCTTTCAAGTTTACGTATGCCCCTCCTATTAAACCTACCATTCTATCTACTGTAACTGAAGAATAGTCAGTTAATATATAAAGCAAAAGAAATACCTGCGGAGGTCTTCCCCTTTGATCCATCTAGCCTAACATCTTTTAAAGTTTCTTTTTAAGTGGGAATTCAGAGTAGACTATGCAGCACATCTTTCTATCACCATATTCTGGAGTCAACAGAGTAAAGTCGTTTGCTTACCACCTGCTAGTTAACCATGTGTATTGCAAATGTATGTGCAATAGAAAGGTTCGGCTAGGACATGGCAACGTTAATTCCTCCATATGAGATAGTATCCAAGAAATGGTAGGGACAGTTTTGTTCTGGGCTGCAATGCACTTATTGCAGAAAACTACCTGTACAACATATTTTTATCCCTTTCCCAATCTATAAGAAGTGAACTGAAAGAGACCAACAGTGATAAAAACTTAAGGAAAGTGCATATACATTAAAAATGTCCAAGAATTGATTATAGAGTAGGCAGTGGAAAAGCTTACTATGAGTCTGTCTCCAGTTCATACTTGAATAAAACCCATTAGAGAAAGTGCAATAAATATGCACAAGGGATTCCTGCAAGTACTCAGAAACAGTTTCATTGATATTTCCCTTGATTATCCAGATGTTTATAGGGTGCAGTGCTTATAGGATGCAGAGTGGGTCTTAGAAAAAGTATTAATATCTAAAAAAAGGTCAATTTAAAATCTCTGCTCGGGTTTCAAAATACCAGAAGAACTATAAGTTAATTTCTAGAAAGGAGTATGGAAGATAGAATCTTAAAGTTGGAAGGGCCTAAGAGGTCCAACCCAACCTCTGGCACCTTGTGAAATTTGTTACACCATCTACAATAGATTATTATCTAGCCTCTGTTAGAAAACCTCAATGAAAGAAAAGAAACCACTCCAATCAATAATCTTTTACACTAATTGATAGTTCTCACTGTCAAGAAGTTCTTCCTAGTGTGTATCTGTGTCCTTGAAACTTCATCACCTCCACTCTTTCTCCTTGGAGCAAGTGAGTCTGAATCCTCTGTAATGTGACAACCTACCATGTTCACTCTCAAGGGATCATGGTAGGTTTTTCTTCTGCAATCTAAACATACATAGGTCTTTTAGCCATTCCTTGTAGGACTTGGTTTCCAGAATGACAGAACAGAATAACAGAGTTGAAAGGTACCTTGGAGGTCTTCAACCTAAGCCCCTGCTCAAAGAGGAAACACTATACCTTTCCAGACAAATGGTTCTTCAATATCTAAAATGCTCCAGTGTTGGAGCTACTACAACTTCTGGAGGCAAGCCATTCACTTTCTTTTCACCATCTTGGTAAGCTGTCTCTAGACTTGCTCCAGTTTATTTTAAATTGGAATGTGTAGAACTGAACCCAATACTTGAAGTAAGAATGATTATTGAGAAACTAACCCTTCTCCAATCTTCTGGGTCCTTAGCTGTTCTTCAGAACTTCTCAGAAGTGCTGTCCTAAGTGGTAAATCAGTGACCCTTCATTTGTAACTATAACAATATTTCAAGGAAGTTGTAACTCATCATTCTATAAGTCATTAAGATATAATTCTATTATGAGCTCTGTTGAATCAGCAGGCATAGAATCAAGACTAGAAACTAACTTCTCTCTAAATGTTTAATTAAAATTTTATTTTTCCAAGTATTTCATAATTAGCTTCTGCTTACATTACTAGAAAGGTTGTATGTTCATTTTTCATTGAAGATATGGAAAAATGTTCCTCATAGAGATGTCTGTGGTTTTTATTTTCCTTTCTGCTGAAGACAAGTCCACGTTTTGCATTTCCTCTCTCCAGCCAAGACCTTGCATTCAGCTGAAATCAATCAACACGCAAGTAAAACCTGTGAAATTGCTTTGACATGTACATTTTCCCAGGAGAAGCTATTTATAAATCTTGCAGATGCAGAAAATAATTGGACACTTCTCTGTTTTCTTGTTTCCATATCGTTTGAGTTTTGATTAAATATTCAAGGTCACTTAGGGATTCACTGTACATTCTATTTTCTTTCACCTGTAATCGCTGAAGCTTTTTGACAAACACCGTGGCTTGTGGAGGATAGGCTTGTAGGTCAACCTTTCCCTGCTTGGTACTTTCCAGATACTTTGAAATTGCAGCTGGTTGAGTACTAATGGGAATTTAAATTCTAATAGATTTGAAAGACAACAGAATGGAGAAAGTTCCTTTCCTCGGGGAAGGAAATCCAAGTGTCAGGATGCCTCTCAATTGTTTGAAGAGCTCTAGCAAGAAAGGGCAATAATCATCAGATAATTGTTTCTGTTATCCAGCTACTTCTTACTCTGCAACAATTTGATCTATGTAATTGAAATCTGTTATTCTTGCTTAAAGGCTCTCTGTTTTCTTGTATGGTCATTCATAGAATTACAGGGATGTTTCTTCTGCCCTGATATCTTTTTCTTGATTGCAGTGTTTGATTGCCTGTTTTATTCCTTGCTGCTAAATGAGCCTTCTACTATTTTTCTGCCTTTAACTTTATCTTAGAGATACAATTTGCTTGACTGAGACGCAATTATTCCATCTGTAAAATGTGCTGTTGGATGCACAGTTTGTTTGAGGAGAAGGCATAATAAGCTACATTATGTTTCCTTCCTAGACCCCTACTATTTGTGTGTCCATTATAACACATGAAGTATATATTAAATTGATTGAGAGTTTAGCAATGAAAGGGAAAGAACTGAAAGATTTCTCTGACCCAGCCTTTTGCTGTTCCTACCCTTATATATCAAATTGTGCTATATAATGTATTACAAATTAAGGTCCTTCATGTGTTGTGGTGAGATCTTGTCATTTGAAATGGAACCTAATCATTGCCATAATTTTGAATTAGATTGTATGTCCACCACACTGGCATACTTCATGCCCAGCATGTAATGATAACAATAAAACATTTCTAGGATTGCAAATTATACAGGAAGCTGGAAAAATAAAATGTGAGATATATAAGGATCCATACAACCTAATAAGCCATTTGCTTCCAGTCACGTTAGGACCACAGACAAAGTTCATTTCTCAATAACACATGCTGTGCATGAACCATACCACTGTAGACATACTACCTAATTCAAAATTATGGCAATGATTAGGCTCCACTTCAAGTGTCAAGCTTTCACTACAGTTCCCACTTGATTGTATAACACAAGTTATTCTTATGAGCTTCAAAGCATAATTTTTCCTTCCTACTCATTCCTGTGGTTCTTCCTTGGTTGCTTTGTTACATTATTCATATATGTCTTTTGTTTCCTGTGGTGACCAAGTGATTGCTTCTCTTGTGAAATTGAATTGTATTTGCTATATAAATTAGGAATATTCTATATGTAATATGTGTGTTTGCATTCATACTTTCCTAAATTCTGTGTCTAATTACAGTAATTACATAATGACCTTAACTGAAGTATCACTCAAAGCAAAATTAAAGGTAGAACACCTCCTAGAACTTCCTATAAATTAAAATATTGTAAACATCTGTAAAATTGGCAAGAAAATTTAAAAACGTAATCATATAAACTTTTCTTTCTGGACAAATAATTTCTGCTCTATCTTTATGGAGTTTGCCCTCATGCTGTAGTAAATTTGAAAAAGATCTATTCTTTGCGATATGATATGTTGTCTTTTCACAGATATTAATGAATGTGTATCAGATACTCATACTTGCAAGAGAGGAGAACATTGTATCAATACAATTGGATCATTTACATGTGTTCAACAACTCAGCTGCCAATCAGGATATGAATTTAGGGATGGTGAATGTGTTGGTAAGATTAGAATTTATCTTTGCATGAATAGCACTGCTTTTTCAAATAAGTTTGTAAAGTTATTTGTCAAAATCTTGAGCTGAAGTACATACAGATTTTGAAGAAATGAAATTTAAAGTTATAATTAAATTTATTGTTGTCATGAAATTAAATGAATTATTTTGTGTAAATCCCCTCCTAAAAAAAGCAACACTGTAAAAGAAATGAATTGTTCATTAAACAATATATAGCAATCTGTGATCCTGCAACAGGATTTACACAATTTCTGGTTGAGAAAGAGATATTCCCCAAAATATTGTTGTAGCTGTTAAATATTCATTGTTGATGCTTTGATAATAATACAAGGAAAAACATTCACTCAATTTTAGTTTATAATTTTGTTTGATACTTTCCAGACAAAGTGGAAAATGCCTCTATTTACCTCACTGAGTACTGGTTACCAAATTTTGGGAAGTACTGATTGCGCTTTTATAAATTTTCCATGCTTCCACTACAGAATTGCTTTGTAATTATCAATTCTTATATAGCACAACAGGGATTGTAAATTTTTAGACATTAATTCATAATAATCAAAGCAATTGTGATACTATTCTCATATTGCAAACAAAGAAGGAACTATCATAATAGCTACCTATTTGTTGCAATGCTTTCAATTGTCTTTGTATGAAAAAAAAACCCAACTGGTGAGATTGATTTACTTTATTGATAAATGTAAGTTTTCTCAGGAAGCAAAAATTGCTATCCCTTCTTTAAGTTAATTCAATGGCCTGAATAAAGGCACAGCTAGGTAATTTTAGAATCTAGACTTCATGGATATTATCTCAATTGTGAAGCATACAATTAATGTTGTGTATATAAATTAACACACATCCCACCCTGGAGGAAGGCTGGTGGGGCCAATAACCTGTATGTTATTCCCTTCCATGTTTTGATCAAACATTTTGAAGCAACAATGAGAACAAATACTCAATCTATTTCTTGATACTTTAGATACTTGCAAATATTGTGGGGTGTTTTTTTTAAGGTATTAAATAATTCCCAGCAGTGGGTACTGATTTTGTTTAGAGATGTTGAGGAGGTAGCTTGACCACAACGATAATGATTTTGTTACATTCACATTTTCCATAAAAGTATTGGCGTAATATAAGTACTATTAGAGGGCAAAAGTTATATTTGAGAGTGGTCAGCATTCCAAAGCTTTTTTAAAAAACTACATTTTGACAACTCTGACATACAGATTTTCTATGTGCAAGTATTCCTCATTTAGCAACTATCTCAGACAATGACCACTAATAGTTACAATGGGGAATGAAAAAATAATTTTACGACCAATCCTGTATTTATGACCTTCACAGGTATGTAAAGCAAAGGAAAACCTGACGTAAGAGCACAGTCACAGTTTCATTTAGCAACCATTTTGCTTAATGGCTGAGTTTCCACTCCCAATTGTGGTTGCTAAATGATGACTACCTTATTTATAAGCAGCCACTTTTCATATCCTAGTTCATTTTAAGTCTAGTGTGTTAAAAATGACAAAGCAGGTTTCTGCGTGGTTTTCCAGTTAATTCCTGGATTCTGGGTCTATAATAAGCAATCATTATGTTATATTAAGTAATTTCTAATTATTTTCTGTCACATCCATGCTTCTGGTGTGTGATATTGTCTTAAACCTATGATTATGTGCCATCAAGTCAGCATCATTTCTCTACAACCCCACACATGAATAATCTCCATGATGTTCTGTCCCCTGAAAAGAAGAAGAGGGTTGTTGATTTAATTAAAGACCAATGGCAATGTATTGATATTCAATCCACTGACATTAATGAGTGTATGAGTGTACCTATCACCATTGTAATTAAATCCATCCATCTTGTTGCGGCTTGTCCTCTTCGTGTTCCTTCTACCTTTCCCAGAATTAGAGAATCCTTCCAGAGAGCTATGCTCAAAGTAGGATCATTTGAGCTTGGACATTAAGTATAGAAGGGTGTTTGTTCATCCTTTATTGTTTTTAACCAAGGAGATCTGGAAATTTGAATAACAAACAAAACAATTTATATATGACTAATATTTAAGTGCAAAAATTATCTGACTTTGGATTTCTGCATCCCCATTTGACTATAAATGTAGAAGGCTGGTTTTCAATTTTGTTGAATTCCCTTAAATGGATTGCATATAATTTTCTAGGGGTTTTACCCGTCAGTATGGCAGATATTCTTTCCAAATGGAGTCAGGCTAGAAAATGAATGAGTGATGGCTTAAAGTATCTTACATTTACTATTAGATGTTAATAGCAACTTGCATTGTAGCATTGCTCTCTATACACTTACACATGTACATGAATCAAAAAATGCCACGAGTGTTAGAAATGGTGTAGCTAAATTGTTTAATTTTTTTTACAAAAGATATTGATGAATGTGAAAGAGGAACTCACAGCTGCAAGATAAACTTTGCATGTCAAAATACAAAAGGATCATTTTACTGTGAATCAAAGCAACGATGCATGGAAGGATTTTTACAAGATCCAGAGGGAAACTGTGTCGGTGAGTATTTCTATTCCTCAATTAATGAGTTCCAGATGCTATTCTATCACCTGCGGTACATTTAATTACATTCAGTCATCTTTAATGTTATACTGTTTTGCCACTCTTAAATTAATTTCCTTTTAAAATACAATAAAATAAGAAGTAAATATTTGATTTTTGAAATATTGCAATTTTAACTATGGGCTAAATAAAACCCTATCCGTCTGGAATTTATTGCCCAATAAATCAAGACCAAATGAAGAGGAAAAGAAGAACAGCTGGAAGATGGGTTGCTGATTAAGTTAAAGACTGATAGCAATATATTAATATTTATTCCACAGACATCAATGAATGTACATCACTTCCTGAGCCATGTAAGGCTGGATTCAATTGCATCAATACTGTTGGGTCTTATACTTGTCAGAAGAACCTCTTAATATGCAGCAGGGGATATCATTCAAGTGAAGATGGAACCAGATGTGTTGGTAAGAGTCAGATTAAAGAACTTGGCTGTAGATACGGTTAGATTTACCGTCTCTCTTTAATCTCATTTTCAAAGAGTTTTGATACATTTCTGTAAACATGCATGTTCTGAATTCCAATCAATCAATACATAAAGCATCTGTTGCAAATCTTTGTGGTGCTGGTAGAGATACATTCAATGTTCTTTGGCTTACAATGGATGGCCTTAGTTGCCATCCAAAAGAAATTGAGTTATATACATTGCCTACCTGCTAAATCGTAAAATAGACTTCAACAGGTGAGAAACACAAGTCTGCCAAATTCTTGGCAGTGAACAATGTTACTGATTGCTGTTGCTTTTCACTAGGCAGTGTTATTCATCAGAAAATGTTGACATTTATACTAGTGTTTGCCAAAATAATTACTCTTGTCTTTGTTAATGCCAACAAGGGAAATAAAGTCTAAAATAATTATTTCTTTGAATTAATATAAGACACATACATGCATCAATAGTATAGATATTTTAGTGATTCATGCTTCTTCTGTTCCTTGTGATTTCTAAAAACTGAAGCAAGCATAACTCAGGCATACACTGAATCATGGGAAATTCTCTTTTATGGAACAGTAAGTTTTACTGTATAATACAGGGAATGGGAATAAAATAACAGTTTTTTTAATGGATGTATATAAATAATAAGGCCATCCAGGAACATGGACTCCAAATCATATTTGAAATGACAGATAAACTTGCAAGTAACATAAAGTGAATATGGTGTGTTCCAAAACAATTTTTTCAAATGATGATAGAGGACATTAGCAAGAAAGCAAGATTTGATGCAATCCATTTTACAGTGAAGTACACTGGGGCAAAAAGTTATCTATGTGTTTTGTAGGTACATTCCAAACATTAAATCTTTCGTCATTAGTCTGTTTCCTTAGATCATTTTGCAATTCTCTAGTGTAGGGCTGTCAAACTCCCAGCCCATGGGCCAGATGCGTCACGTGCTGGCCACCCCCCCACTTTAGCAAAGGGGGAAAAATCCCAATACATCATGTGACCCGCTGTGACGATGTAAGTTTGACACCCCTACTCTAGTGCTTCAATATCCTTCTGGAGATTCTGTCTGTGGCAGAACTTTACACAATCTTTCAAATATGGACACACCACACACTTAAATAAAACTACTAATAATGTGCAAATAGTCTCCAATTTAGGATTTATTATTTCACCATATTCATCCAATGGAGTAATGTCAACTACAATATAGAAAGTCCTTTCTTCAGCTCAGATTCATATTCACATTTGGAACAGTCTGTATTGTTCTGGTCATCACTTCTTCTCTCCTCTCCTTTTTTTTGCATATTTTTTATTTCATTATAAGATAAAAGTATAGAAGAAACAAAAAGTTTGAATAATAAGAAAAGGAAAGAGAAAGATACAAAGAGGGAAGAAAAAATAATGACTTCTGTCTTTGTTCAGTGCTACAGAAATAATACAATGCTAACGTTTTGTTTTACATTTCATATTTTAAGCCATTTCTATAAACTCCATCACCTTTACAATCCATTCTTCCATTGTGGGAACTAGTGCATCTTTCCATCTTGGTGCATATAAAATTCTCACCATTGTCAATTTATAGAGTAATAATGTTCCAGATTTTCTTTCAAATTCTTTATCCATCAAACCTAAAAAAGAAAACTTTTGTTTTCAGTTTTATATTTATCTTAAGAATCTGCTGAAATAAAGTAGAAATCTGATCTCAGTAGTTCCTGGCTATATTTCAAGTCCACCAGAGATTATTAAAAGCTACCCTCTTTGCTGTTCATTTCTAACACACATTTGAAACTTCCTTATGCATTTTTCACAATTTCTCCAGTTTTAAATACCAATGATACATCATCTTAAAGAAGTTTTCTTTCAAATTATAATTCAATGTGAATTTCAATCCATTAAAATACATCTTTTCCCATCATTATACTTCCTACTCATTATACTTTAACCAAAGTTTTTTGGCCATTGGATCATACAATCTCTAATAGATTTGTTTACCTCCCTCCATCCCACTTTAAATGAGCAACTCCAAGAAATGAAAATAATCAAGAAACTGGACAAACTGTCTATAATAATAGAAATAAAATTATTCATGACTTAGAAAAAGTAGATATTCCTTCTTTATATCTCTAAAAGCAGGTTTATCTTAAATAGTTAGATCAAGTTGTATTTAGGCTAGAGGAAAGAAGGTGCTCCTTTAAAGTGTCTCAACCTACAAAGGTCTCAACTTTAGAACAAGTTTAGTCAGATTCATTTGATCCTAAAACTCTTGTGCCTATTTGATTGTTCGTAACCCTAATTGGGTGATATGATGTATCATATCATAGGGAACAATTTTTGCTCAAATCAATTAACTTATAGAATGCATCCAAAATCCAGGACTGAATTGAAATTTGGCAAAACTGTGGCTGCTTCAGTGCTGGAAGTTGCTAGGGCTCCAAATTCAAATGTAATCTTAGTAAGTTGAATGAATAAATAAAAACTATTTGGTATTCTATTAAATCCATCAATGAATATTGATTAGGCAGTAGTAATGGTGGTATAATGCAAGTAGAAAAAGTATACGACATAATTTGTATGTAACAAATCATATAGCTTTCTTCAATGGTTGAGGTTAGGTTTTAAACAGCAGTTCAGTTGAGTAATAACAATGTGTTGTTTTGGGAGAGTCTTGACTTAGAGGGAAATTAAGAACAGCTTGGCCAACTATCATTAACCAGTCTAGGAATAGAACAGTGCTTTGAAAAATATTTCTGCTATACTAAAGTAGTGGAATGCTGAGGTTGGTGGAAAATTCTTCATCTTGCTCATTTACCCTATCAACTACCTTATTTGGTTAGCACTAGTAAGACATCTTTAAAACTTTTGAACTTATAGAAACTAGAGCTTTGTTGTTTCTAGAAATTTCATAGTTAATTATAATATTATTAATGAAAATATTATACCTCTGGCCTTGTAAGTATACTCCTATGCTTAGACTTTAAGCAGTCTAATGCTTGTGTGTCTGTGACAGAATAGAATAGAATAACAGAGTTGGAGGGATCTTGGAGGTCTTTTAGTCTGCTTAGGCAGGAATCCTACACCACTTCAAACAAATGGTTATCCAACATCTTCTTAAAAACTTCCATTGTTGGAGCATTCAGAACTTCTGGAGGCAAGTTGTTCCACTGATTAATTGTTCTAACTTTCAGGAAACTTCTCCTTAGTTCTAAGTTGCTTCTCTC
>JANHFT010001408.1:209472-225934 GCA_032467955.1 Pseudoxenodon macrops
CAGCTTCTGCCAACCTAGCAGTTTGAAAGCACATAAAAAATGCAAGTAGAAAAATAGGGACTACCTTTGGTGGGAAGATAACAGCATTCCATGTGCCTTTGGCATTTAGTCATGCCAGCCACATGACCACAGAGAAGTCTTCGGACAGCGTTGGCTCTTCGGCTTTGAAACGGAGATGAGCACTACATCCTAGAGTCGGGAATAACTAGCACATATGTGTGAGGGGAACCTTTACCTTTACATGCTGTCCATTTCCAGAATCAGACTAGCTTACTGTATTAATATCAACAGCTTAAAAACAAAGAACTTTTTTTCCCAATTATATCAATTTAGGTCCATGTACTACTGTTTTGTATTATGTTATTGATTCCTAAATGCCTTTCTGAAGAGCTGTGTTACAACTCTGAAAATGTAGTGATGAGGGTCTAAATATCTAGGTCTAACGTATTCCCAAGGAGGGGTCCATCATTGAGGAGGCTCAAACCAGAACATCCTAAATATGACATTTTCTCAGTGATAAGATCTTCAACAAACCCCCTCTTCCAGTTGTTACTGACTAACAGTTTCAATTTAGGGAAAGTGCTCATGACAATATCTAAGCCCTGGACTACTGTATATAGAGAGCTTTAAAGGAGACAACCAGCAAGTCGAATTGCATCTAAGGCTAACTCTTAATCAATGCAGATCTCACAATAGTTATGAACCCATAAGTACCCAGGATGCTTCAGCTTTCATCAGCTGAAATCTAGGGTTTGTCTTCTAAGGAGTGTCATATAGAACGCATTGTGATAATCCAGTAATGCAAGGTAACTGATCCAGGAAAGATCACAGCTGGCACACAAGATGCTCTTCTATAGTTTTATAAAATTGTATATAGCACAAACTGGTATCTTACTCTGACACTTTCATTTGATACAGTGTGTTCAGCCACGTAACCATTCCAAAAAATGTTGCATAATGCAAGTTTTACATACGTCATATTGCTGTGCAATTAATAAAACACCATTTTGATATGCATACATACATGCTTACTTTACATGCACAACAGAGTTCCGTGAAGTAACTTTCATAAGGTGGAAATGATGCTAACTTTGTAAGCATGAGTCCCAGGGATTTCATATGGCCTGAATACTGTGATTGGATGAATCTCACTGTTCATTTCCAGACCAACCTGTGCAAAGTAATTTTCTAAGCATTCCTTTAAGTTCATTGCAGTTTCCAGGAGAGGTTTTCAGGTTCATGATCTTTTTGATACTTGGCTGTTATCTTGATAGTTGCATTGGCATAGCGAGGGTTACATAAGAAGAGCAAGCAGCTGCTAATTGTACAGTCGGTAATATTCAACCCTGCTATGTATTGCTTAACACCAGAGACAGGTTTCTTGGACCTCTTCACCCTGTCCAAGAGCTCGCCTTCAAAATCCCAGTTATTAAAGTGCTAAATATTTCCTATTTCTCTTCTCTCAGGAGATGCGAACGTATCAACTGCTTCAACTATTTGGATTGCCAAAACACTCCGCTCCGCATTACTTATTATCAGCTTAATTTCCAAACAAACATTGTTGTTCCAGCTCATATTTTCCGAATTGGTCCCTCACCTGCTTATGCCGGAGACAACATAATCCTTACAATCAACAAAGGAAATGAAGAAAACTACTTCAATACCAGAAAGCTTAATTCCTATACCGGTATAGTCTATCTTCAGAGGCAAGTGAGGGAACCCAAAGACTTCTTGCTAGATGTTGAAATGAAGCTTTGGCGTCAAGGAACCTACACAACCTTTCTGGCCAAGATTTATATTTTCATTACATCTCATGCATACTAAGATGGATGTATTACTGTTGAAGCTCATTGGTGCTATTTTTTTTAAAAAAAGAATCTTTCCTGCCAAAGCTTGTGGTAATAGAGAAAAAACTGATAGGAAAATATAACCTTTCGTAATTTTTCTAGGTCCTAAAATATCTTTGTTTTTTGTAAAATTAACTTAAAATGTATTCACCTGTTTCTCTTTTAACTCTGAATGTTTAACTGAGCAAAATAAGGCTGTTGAGCTTTGATGCAAATATGTACAGTTGTTACGCTGTCCTTTAAAAGTTATTTTGATATTGCACCAATGACAACCTCAGAATTAGTTACCAAGGTTGGGGGCATGATCTAGCCAAACGTAAATAGTCCAGATAAGATGGATTTCAAAGGGAAAATAAATATGTAGCTGTTGAAATCAATTGTACTTGAAAGATGCTTAAGTGCAATTCAGTTGAACTGATGAGAGGGCAGAAGGCCAATTCCCAGTCTTTAAAACAACTAAAAAAAGAAAGAAATTGCATGTCAGACAGTTATATTTTTTTTACCATTTACTCACAATTACACAATGTAGTTTTGAAGAGGCAAACATCTTCCTTTGCTGAAGATGCCCATAATATGTGATGAGAACTTGCTGTGCCAGTCAAATTCTGTTTTTATCCCTCCATCCTCCTGTCACATATTAGTGAATCAGATATTGATCTGTCCATGTGTTCCCCCTTCATTGATATCTCCACCCAGTTACTAAAGCTGCTGCCTCCTATGTTTAAGTTGGAAATTATGACTGCAGTGCAGACGAACAAATAAGTGAACAGGAATAATTATGACCAAACTTAATATGCACATAGGCCTCACAGTTAATTCATCTGAAGAAAAAAAACTCCTCCTCGTATAGTATTTATATAATCAATATTTACGTTTCCCATATCTTGGCAAATATCACTGTGAGACATTTCCATAGAGTTACCTTTCCATCTTATTCAAGGTTATTGGTGCTCTAATACCATAGGATGTGAAGGTTACTCTGTAACTTCTGAGTCTGGCTACTTGCTGTGCTTCCCATGTAAATTCTTGGGACTGGCCATGCCAGGAGGTATAGATGTATATCCTCCTTCCTGGTATGTTCTTGCCAGCACCATAGATAGATCTCAACTTCAAGACTATAATTGACCTCAACATTTCTGTTGCTGAGTGAGACATTTGTTGAGTGAGTTTTGCCCCATTTAACAACTTTTCTTGTCATACTTTTTAAGCGAATCACTGTAGATTTTAAATTAGTAATTTGTTACTAATTTGCGCTTGTCAAGTGAATCTTGTTTCCCCATTGACTTTGCTTGTCAGAAGATGGCAAAAGATGGTCACATGACCCCAGGACACTGCAACCATCATAAATATAAGTCAATTGCCAAGTGTCTGAATTTTGATCACATGACCATGGGGATGCCGCAATGCTCGTAAATGTGAAAAACGGGTATAAAGTCACTTTTTTCTTCAGTGTCCTTGTAACTTTGAACAGTCACTAAATGAGCTGTTGTAAGTCGAGGACTACCAGTATAAAACTGTTACCACACTTTGTTGGCCAATAAAATTGTTGTATAAATCTCTCTTTGCTCCAAGAAATACATGAAGGCTACACATCTATGCCAATGAATAACATAGAGCAGGGGTGTCAAACTCAAGCTGGACACTCCCAAGAGCCTTCTCAGCAAGTGCTTAGAGTCCAGGGCCCTGTGCCTCATGATGGAGACATGTGGTTTGCTCACTGTAGCAGCTTGTTTTCTGAAAGAAGCCTCACGAAAGATTCATACAGTAGGCATCAACCATTGAATCCAAATGAACTCTGCCATTTAATTCCTTGGGTGTCCTGGGCTAAGCTTTAAAAGAATGGTTCTCCTTAGCCACTCAAGTTGCATAGTACTAATGCTACAAGCAACCAGATGAACGTTAGAGACAATGTCAGACAGCAAACCAAAACCATTGTGATTATTTACTCAGAGTAATTTCTTTACTGTTGCTCACCCATAGAAAGAATCTTGCCAGATTAAAGCACAATCTGCATAATTATCAGACATGCCCTGTAAATAGCTAGGAAGGGTCCACTCTGGGCCTTCTCCTGCATACCAAGGATTCCAGATTGATTTGGTTCTTAGCTCCTCCTGAAAGAACCCTTTCCCTCCAACAACTCTTCACCAGACTCTTATCACACACAAGACAACGAGAAGGGGTGACGCGTTCTTTATGCTGCCATCTAGTAGTTCAGAGTTTGGCACTCCTTTGGACTCTCTTAAGGATTTTCTTTCTTCCTTATTATACTGTGCTAGGGAACCATGACTGCCTGGAAGGAAAGAATAGCCATGTATTTAACTATTTTCCTATGCCTCTCAGGAGGATACTTACCTCCCAAGGCCATAGAGAGGCATGTTGTATGCAAGTGTATCTGTCTGTGTAACTTGTCTTGTAAATAGCAATCTCTGTCTCCTAGACAACTTTTCAAGATAGAAAACCCATATCTGATCTTGCGCTCAACACAGATGAACATCTCTTAAGTGGTCCATATTGTGATGGCAGACATTCAGAGACACAATGAGCCTGTACCTTCAATCCCATTTATTTGGAAATTAGTCCCATTCAGCACAAACTGGAATTATTTCTGAATAACATAAAGCAGGGGTGTCAAACTGAAGGCCCTGGGTCCAGTTACGGCCTGTGGGGTGCTTAGATCTGGCTACCCTGCAAACAGCGAAGGATTGGCCCATGGTGCCAGCGAAAATGGAGCTGGGGGGGGGTGTCCCCAGGTCCGTTTTCACTGGCACAAAGCTGCAGGAGGTCATTGCAGCTGAAAATGGACATTGAGCTGGCCACTCTTCCCCTGGTCCCCTGTGGTCAAACATAACCCTTATGTGGCCCTCAATGAAATCGAGTTTGACACCCCTGACATAGAGGATACTCTATCATTCACTCATTATTACATTTTTCTTCCCCTTAACAGACAATCTTTAATTTAAAATTAAATAAGAATTTAACACCAAGAGGCAGTTGATCTACACTTTAAAGAGAAGTAATTTCCAGTCCAAAGAAAACAATGGATGGACGGTGCTTTCTTGTTGAAATATAGCTTGCTAATTGGGGCATTTGCTTGACTTGGTTTTTAAATTCTATTCTGAAGGGACACTTTATTTTCTAGGAATGTTAGATTCAGACAAGATGTATTATAATTTTTCGAGGAAATATCAAAGATAAACAATGTCAAATCGAGATACTAAAATGTTACAGTATTGAATACCTGATTGTATTGCATGGCTCTCCAATTAAGATAAACTTGAAGTAGAGCGATAGGTATGTTTTCTACTTTTCTAGCTTGAATTGCCCAACAAAACTGGAAGGCTATTTGGCAATGTATGTAGACTATATCACATACTAATAGCCCAATGCAAAATGTACATTTTATATTGCTCTTACTCTATAAAAATAACTGAATGAGATTGAAGTCTATACCGCATATGTGATAATAGATACCTTAATCAACAGATTTGTAGAAATTTACAAACGAACAGTGATTGTTAAAAAATAAATATTTGGGTTTTTTAGATAAAATAGTTTCTAGGATTCAGTTTCTATTTGAATATTCATTAAATTGGTTATGTAAAATCTAACTTTTAGCTGTTTGCTAAAAGCATAGCTACAATCCACATCTTCATGTATTTGTATAGCACCTATTTTTGGTATGATTGAAATCGTTTGGTATGTTTGAAATATTTTCCTAATTGTGAAGACAGTGTCTCCCTCCAACTGAGCTTAACCTTTGATACGTTTTGTCACATCCATGGAATTTTCTTGGCAAGATAGAATCACAGCTACCTCTGATTTTTTTAATTTCCAGTCTAATTCACATATTATCTTGTGGCGTCCTCTTCAAGAATTAATTAGGTCCCTGGTTAGTGTTTTCCAAGAGCTGTTAAGGTCAGCTTGATGCTGTATCCGGTGTGGCCCAGATGCTGCAGTGCAGGGGTGTCAAACTCACATTGTCACAGCAGTGTCACATGACATATAGCAACTTTTTTTCCTTTGCTAAAATGGGCGTGGCCAGCATGTGACGCATCTGGCCTGTGGGCCTCAAGTTTGACAGCCCTACTGTAGTGCATCTTAGATACTACGGCTCTTCCTCAGAATTGTTTTATGACATATTGGAATGTGTATGGGGGCCCACTTTTCAAATCATTACATCAAGCACAACATTTGTAAGGCTTTGGAAGCATTTCTTGGGCTGTCTCCAGATGCAAAGTGGCCAAACAAAAATCGTAGCAGTGCATGAACAATTTGAAAAAAGCCGTTATGGTGCAGTGCTGTTACACCCCTTTCAAATACTTTTTGCTGCCCTTTGTACAATAGGTTGCTTCTTTTCAGCACTGTTATGACTTCAAATGGTCACTAAATGAATGGTTGTAAATCAAGTACATGCAGTACTCAAAACTGATTCTCAGGAAATATCGTATGAGGCCCAAAAGAAGAGTGCTTGTGAATTCAACTTAAATTCAGGAATTTCAAGTTGGTTACAGCAACCGTAGCATGTTTTTGCTTATGGCCCTGTTGTAACACAAAAATCGGTATATGTTAATATACTACAAAAAGCACCCATCTTTCATCCGGGATATTTTGGTGTTCGATATTGTTTGCACATTTCATAAAAGCACTGGTTTTATTGTCATTCTATTAGGTGCCAAAGGATCAATAAAATTATATGGGGGCATTTGATTTCCAAAGGCAAACGTTAAATTTTTCTCCCCGATCTTCAGACTTTTAAGTGTAGATAATTTAAAAAAACGGAGCACTGTTTAATATGTATTATTTAGCATAGACCAGTGAACTCATGCAAAGAAAACGAGTCCTTGTACATTTTTAATGCATTTTGAACAAAAATAGGATGTTCAGCAACTTCTCCCCTCTGCAGGGCATTGGCCTATCTGTCTAAGTACTCGGGTCAAAGAAAGGAAAAGTGGTGAGGAAAAAGATGAAAGCCAACTCTCCCTTCTGTCTTGACCTGTGTAAAATCAGCAGTAGACAAGAAATGACAACACCTCCACGATGGTCTTTCTCCAAAACTTCCTAGCATTGTTCTGCTTAGAAACTAGGAAAATGTTATTATAGCATGTGGCATTCATAAATTGGTCTCCTGGATTAAAACTACCCTGAAGACAGCAGTTGCTAAAGTGATAGTATTAGAAAAAAAGGAAAACCAAGGTATTATCATGAGTTTTTCCCCAGTATGGTGTCTTTCAACCTCAAATAAATAAATAAAAAGTTTTTTTTTAAAGGGAAGGTAAAGATTTCTTTAAACTTAGCTTGACGCTTTGTGACTTCATGGTGATGTCCATCATATACAACCAAAACAGGTGATTTGCCATTGCCTTTCTTTTACTGTACATGTTGTTTCTCTCTTCCCATTCCGTTAAGTTTTCACATTGAAAATAATGTTTCTTTTAATGTCACTGCAATTTAAATCCATTAACTGTTGTCCTACCTACTGGTGCAGCCAAGAACAACTCTGCTGTCTTCCATATGACAATATTTCAAATACTCTCCCTTCGTCCATGTTGAGCAAGTTCTTTAAGCCACATTATTATAGACAATTCATATTTAACCAATGTTCTTCTTAAAATATGAAATCCAGAACTGGACATAATAATCCTAAAGTGATTTGGGAATAAAATAACGATTTCTCCCTGTAATCTTGATACAAGGATTTTGATAAAATGTATTATAGCTCGAAGCCAAACTACGGGGGTTGTTTTTTTTTTTTGTAGCAGCATTTCACTTGTGGATTATAATTATCACAATAATACTGTGATTCACTAACCATACGCATGTTTATTGGGAAGTAAGCCCTATTAAACTTAATTGACCTTAATCCAAACTAAATGTGGAAAGGGATGCAGCCTAAGACGCCCAAATGTTTTGCAGATGTGTTGCTGCCACGCCAGCTCATTCTTAGATAATAATGCAGTTACTTTGCCTGTAACATGATTAGCAAAGCACTTCCCTCTTCAGGCACGATCAGCTTTGCCATACCTTAATCCTCAGACCATGTTCAATTTTTTTGTAAAAGGAAAATGTCACAAGAAGACAGCCTTAGTGTTCATTCTTCCATGCCTATCCATTTTTTATAGACAAGCCCTCTATAGTTTAATTGAAGCATGAGAACATGAAATGCCACATTAATTTTCAATTGTTATACCGCACTTGGTTGCATTTTGATCTCACTAAATGGTAAACAACAAACTATGTGGCACTTACAGAAAAAGGCCACTGCAGTGCTGTTTTCTGGTAGTTTTTTTTTTTTTTTAAGCTTATAGAAATTTACTGATTGTGCCCATCCGATGCTGGATTTCTATTTGCTGTCACAAATACCCTAAGAACTTGATTTCTTATATTTTAACACTTGGTTTACATTTCATTGGTATTTTGCATTTGCTTCAGAGGTGGGTTCCTGCCGGTTTGGACCGGTTCACTAGAACCAGTAGTGGGGATCCCCCCCACCCCACTCTCTGAACTGGCAGCAACAGCCGGCTGGACACGCCCCAGAACTGGTGCTCCCGGTCTTCCTGGTGGAAATTGCCTCGAAAATAGCCCTCTGCACATGTGCAGAGTGTTATTTTCGAGGCAATACCCAAATGCGACCAGGAGCACACACAAAACACGCACTTCCATCGTGACCCACACTGGTAGGAAAGGTAGGTAGACCCCACTCCTAATTTGCTTATATTACGAATTCTTTTTAAGCAACACACAATACAGCCTACGGTCAGTTTCTACCATCTGGTCTCTTTTTTTTATGTTCCTAATTTTTATAAAGAGGATTTCTTGATTGTAGAACTGTGATTTTCACCTTTTCTTGAAACAGTCAAAGTAGCTCTAGAATGAAATGATTTTAAATCATTTCTGCGCTTCGGAGTATTTTTTAAGAGTAGTGTGGTTTTTCAAAATTCTTGCAGGACTCAGTCCACTAGCACAATGTAGCTTTTCAGACTAGAAAGCAAAAAGTGTGTGTGTGTGTGTGTGTGTCTGTGTGTGTTATTTGTATGTTTGCCAAGATTGTACTACAGTTCTGAAGAGCAAAGGTCCAAACCAGAGTAAATTATTTTGTAAATCTTGGTACTTGTTGATCTTGGTTTTCTTCTTGTAAATGTTTCATTATGAAAGCACTGACAACATTGTGTGGTTTGATAGTGAAATATTTGCAACATGAAAACCAAACTCAGGAAGCAGCACGGTGCCAACATTTCAACTCTACACTATATGCATTCTCCATTATTTCCAAAGATAAGTTTGGAAGGAACTACGGACATATATTAAGTGGGGTCCAAAGTCCCTTTATATTTTTGGATCTGAAACACTGAATAGTCTCCTACTCACCATCAAATGGAGTTGGGATGAAAGCTTTAATCTACTAATATTATGGAATTCAAGCAAACATTCCCTGAAGCTATCTAACTTAAACACAATTAAAAATGTAATTAAAATGTTTAAAATTCATGGTAACAAGAAGTATTCTCATCAGACCTACATCTGGGCCAATAAGCATACTTCGGTTTTTCTTAATTTATAGTATTTTTATCCTGCCCATTGGAAAGACTTTGAGCTGGGTACAATAAATGTATCATTGCAGAATCAGTTAAGTATGTATTTATTCAATACATATGCCTCTCTGAAATTCTTCTGGAGGAATAATTGTTCCATCCTCCCCTTCTTCACTGTCCAACAAAGATTTTCTACAGAATTATATTATTGCCAAGTAGGACTAATAAAAAGGAATATTGTTGGCTGCAAATGCTCTGCTAGGCTTTTTCTATTGTATTGGCTTCATGTCTGATGTGGTTAAATTACTGGGAGCCAAATTAAAATATCATCTACTTGATTGGTTGAAACCAACTGTTTCCTTACAATCCCAAGATGTGGATAGTTCGGCCTCCATTATCAGCAGCGTTCTTCTAAGGCACTTTGTTCATATAAGATCTCATCAAAATTCAGTGGATCTGAATTTTTGCTGACCTTGCAGCTTTATCAAGGGAGCTTCATCCTCCCTCCAAAAAACTAGACTTGTCTTCCTTGAAGGTCATGAGCATCAACAGTTGGGTGAAAGACGCATGAGATGAAATATGTGTTGTGATACAATTGTGGAGATTCTTTGGTAATATTCCAACACACACATACCGTACTTAGTACAGGTAATCCTCAACTTACAATCATTCATTTAGTGACCGTCCAGAGCAGGGGTGAAATTCAAAAATTTTCCCTACTGGTTCTGTGGGCATGGTTTAGTGAACATGGCAGGAGAAGGATACTACAAAATCCACATTGCCACCCCACTCTGGGCCAGTCAGAGGTGGTATTTGCCGGTACTCCAAACTACTCAAAAGGTTTGCTACCAGTTCTCCAGAACCTATCAAAACCTACTAAATTTCACACCTGGTCCAAAGTTACAGTAACACTGAAAAAAGTGAGATGGCAATTTTTCACACTGAACGACCATTGCAGCATCCCCATTGTCATGTGATCCAATTTTGCATGCTTGGCAACTGGTTGATATTTTTGATGGTTGAAGTGTCCCAGGGCCATGTGATTTTCTGACCAGCAAAGACAATGGGGAAGCCAGATTCACTTAACAACTGTGTAGCTTAACAACTGCAATGATTCACTTAATAATTCTGGCAAGAAAGGTCCTAAAATGGAGCAAAATTCACTTAACCAATGTTTTACTTAGCAAAATAAATGCTGGTGTTAATTGTGGTCGTAAATTGAGGACTACCTGTAGTTTATGTAATCTCATAGCAGGCCTCTCTGACTGCTAATTACCGTCTGATGAATAGATTGAGCAGAGTGGAGAGTGGTTTTCTACTCAAGTGGAAGCTTACTTAACGATAAGGCCCTCACTGAAACAGAGCCAGCAAGCTGCAGCTGCTACACCCCAATAATCCCCTAAAGGGAAAGCAGTGGAAGCTGGGAATATTGCCAATATCCTGTGACCTTGAAACAAGTTGGTTTTGTTCCTATCAATGCACTGCTGGCTTGCGTAAGGGCTGTTTTTCCCCTGTAATAAATACTGCCACCCACCATTTTTTTTAAACTTTGTCAAGCATGTGTGTGACTCTTTCATCACCCCAAGGCTTTGCCATTCTCTATCAGCCCCACCACCACTGTTATGCTATTCGGGAATCGGAAAGGGAGAAATACAATGTGAAAAGGGTGTGTCGGGAATGCCAAACCACGGTTTTCTCCTGCAAAGAATTCATTGAATAAATTCTATTTTTTTGAGGAGGGGGGAGAGATATGCAAACTGCTGTTCACATGGAAAATTTGGAAGTTCTGCATGGAGCAGAATCAGTGTACTGTCTGCTTTGCTGCATTGAGAATCCAGAGGGGATGGATCTCTGGTGGACAAAATCTGAAAGGTTTGTGCTCCAGCTGGGGGGGAGAAAAATCACTGATTCCATCCGTTTCAGTTAGCACTTAGTAGAGCACCATCAACATAATTTACTCTTCTTTTGCCAGCAGTAATCCTGAATTCTTAATTTCTTTTGCTCTTTACTCATCTTTGCACTTTGTGGGATTTTTTTATTTTGGCTTTTGGAAGGCTTTATTTATTTATTTAAACATTCAAAATCCTATGTGTGAGTGAGTGAACTGTACCCTCAAAGTTAATTTGCCATAAGTGCTTAAACAGAAGCTGGATGCCACCAATGTCTTAGTAGTAGATTGCTGGTCTGATCAGGGTATTTTATTAGATGACCTCTAAGCTCCTTTCCAATTCAATATTTTATTATGAAGTTGATGGGGTATTTTGCTGCAAAAGCGTCTTTGGATTTCTTGGTCTGATAGTTTGCTGCAGAGTCAGTTTTTCTTTGTATTTGGTTTGGGTTTTCTGCTGAGCTGGGTATGTGCAATACTGTAACATTTGTTCTGCGTGCTGCAGAATAGTGCCGATAAATGCAATGTACGTTTAGGATGCACAGCAGGAAGGAAATACTTTCATGTGGCTGCTGTTTTTTGGAAGGGCAGTTCATCTATCTGCCTGTCTTATAGAAACTGCAAATCATTTCTTTTCTGGCAGTTAGCCAGTACTAGACTGCCCCAAAGGGAGGAAAAGTACATATTTAAAGAACCTGACTCTTCCCTCCAGGAGATCATTAAGTGACAACAAGGAGGGGTTTTTTTTCTTCTGTATTTCTTTGTTGCCATCTAAAGGATCGCCAGATCTCTACAACTTCAAAATTCTACTACTTGCAAGGAGATTCTAGAACTGCTTTCTTTGGGTTTCACATGGATGAAAATCTGAGCAGGCAATTTCAGGTGCCATTCTGGATGTTAGGTGTCCCAGAATGAAGGAGCAGAACTCATAGAACTCTTTAAAAATGAAGCAGTAATTTCATGTTGATATTAACGTGGAAACAATAAAAAAGATTACAGCTGCAATTACTGTAGTGAAACATTTGTATTTTTCAAGGTTGGATTGCCAACTGTATGCAGCCATCAGGAGAAAGCTACTTAAAATGTGGTTGTTGTTTTTTTTTGGTACCTGATCACATCAGATAAATATAGATTGGACTGGACTGAACCTCCTATTTAGGCTTTGGAACATTGTACCATTGCTTTTACTTACTGCAGCATGAATGTGAAATTAACTCAGTTAAAGGTGATTTTCCAATTCATCCCCCCCCCCATTGTTCTGCAGTGTGAATTTGGCAGGATGTAGAAGACCAAGAAAAGAAAGGAGGCCCAGTTGTAAACTTCCTCATCATTTGATGCAAGGGCTTTGCCAAAAATAACCTGTGTTGAGTGGCAAAGATCCAGAACTTCTCCGCAATCACTTGGAGAATGTAGATTCCCAGGGAAACGTGATGTCTGATCTGACAGGAATGCAAAGGGCCACAGACACTGAAGTGGAAGCCCAGACACAGCTCAAACGTTTTCCCTGTCATCTCTCAGCATTCCACAATACCTCTTTCAGAGACAGCCTGGCATTTCTCTTCACTCTCACTTCTCCTTTAACACCCAGACAAAGGATTGTGTTCATACCAAGATAAATGCTGGCTTTGGAACATGCTTTGCCCTCAAAATGCTCTCATATGTCATGTTCCTCATTCAAATTATACATGTGGACCAGAGGTGGGTTCCTACCGGTTCTATCCAGTTCTATGGAACCGGTAGTAACTGCAGGATGAAGTCACGGAGCCAGTTCTGTCGGTGTCTCCATGGGCGCCACCATCTTGGATTTTGCTTTTGCACATGCATAGAAGCTAACTTTTGCTTCTGCGCATGCACATGCACAGAAACTATTTTTTGATTGCCACAAGCGTGTTCGAGGCACAACTCTGAGCAAACCGGCAATAAGAAGATTCATAACCCACCTCTGACGTGGACCCAGCAAGGTGTCACTTTTTTCTTCCTTTTTTTCTATCAGTTCATCAAAGAAAAAGAGTCAGAATAGATAGGCTGGGTTCACTAACCCTTTTGTTAGGTACATGGTGCAGATGCACAACAAAAGTAAAGATTTCATGGCAGAAGTCAAGTGAAAAATAATTAACTGTGTTGTTGTTTAAAAAAAAGCATGCCAGGTTTTCATCTCTGGAATGAATTCATCTATTAAACTTTCATTGTTAGTTAAAATTCTAGGCAATTTTAGGTTTTATTTGCAGGATTTGATGATGATGATTCCATTATAGCCTGTTAACCTTGGGGTATTCAAGGTGATTGACTTATGAATCCTCCCTCCTGTAAATGTATTACCAGAACAACCTTCTGAGATAAGTTGATCCAAGAGAGGTGACCAATCTGGACTGAACACCATGTCAAACTGTCAATGTATTTTTCTTTTTCATCATTCTATGGCTATAGAATGATGGCAAATGCAGTGAAGTCCATATCTGTTTCCATTCGTCAGAAGACCAATGGGAAGCATTGCTGCTCCTTTCCTGCTGCTGATCGCATGAAGAAAGACTGCTAGACTCAACAACATTCTGGGGCCTCCCTTACAATTCTTCCAAATGGCTGCAATTTTCAGGTCATGAGTCAAAGCCATAGAGCATGCAGTCTGAGTTCCAAGATGTAATAGGAATAGTTTCAAAGAATCTTATTCAAAAATAAGATAGCAGCAAAGTTACCCAAGATCACAGCAGCAAGAATTAGAAATTGGGCCAAAATAAAGTACAAAGCAGATCTTCAGCGCTATTTTCCAGGAAAAATACACACTGTATATGGCCCTTTTGTCAATTTTGCTTTATTTATAAAAGCCAATCATCTTTTTCTACTGTGTTCTTCTAGGGTGTCTTTGGAATGCTGTGGCATGGGATAAGGAGAGGAGGAATGCTAAAGCACTCTGTCTAGGCAGCCTATCGGATCATGTGGTGCTGTTATAATCCATTAAACGGAATCCTTGCTGATCTGGTTGGTCAGGCATGAAGCTATAACAGAATAGTAGAGAGATTGACATGCTGAGAGCTTTCCAGTTTGCAAATTGTTGCTCATTATAAAAGCAAAAGAAAAGGGCAAGAACTGAAGACTTATGGCCACACATGCTGTTTCCATCATCTAATGGCAGGGCTGTCCAAGGCTGGGAGTCATGAACTAGACGAGAGCATAAATGGACTTTCAAAATTCCCCAGTCAATTTATAGACGGAGAAAGCGGGAGAAAGATGTCTCTCAGTTTCTCCAGGGAAAGTGGATATTCTCCAACAAGGCAAGACATCTGACAATAGAACTGTTACTGAAAAAAGCAAAAGCAACAACAAAGGAATGAGTTTTATCATGACAGCCTCCCTGGGAATTGAACTGAAGAATGTCAAGGCTGCAGACTATTAGAACAAGAACCGGAGAATGAAGGCAAAATATTTGCAGAGACCCTCAGCACAAGAATGCCCCACTCCACTCATTTAGATTTCATTAAAAAATTTCATTAAACAAAATTCTCCAATGTAAGAAATTCCAAGGCATTTCTTTTCATCTTTTTGCTCAAACTAAATGAAAACTGGTATTTAAAAATACCCCAAAGAATTTTGCTCTGCTGAATCAGTGTGCTTAAATCAGGCTATATCAGGATTCGGAGTTCATTGCTGCCAATGTCTCAATATTATTTGAGCAAACTCTGCAGCATAATTAGCAGTAAGGGGGAAGAGATTCATTTATAGCTATGTATGTATAACATAATATTTAAATGAAAGATGATCTTGGGAATTCAGTGGGATTTACCACTATAAACATATACAGAATCTTGATGCATGACTGAATAATATGCACAGAGATCAGCTTGAATTACATCTGAATAATGTTTTACATACACAGAAACACACACATACACACACACCTACATAGTTCCAGTGTGCATTATTAAATAAATTTGAAATACAAATCAATAATAAATTTGGCTCAGTTCATTGATTTGGATGTAAACATTTGATTGATTTGAAAATTTGATTCAGTTAGGACGAAACACCTTCGATAACTGGGGAATACAATCAATGGTCAAAGCTTCATTCAATCAACATAAAGATTTGCATAAAAAACAAGGCGTGGAATTCCTTGGAGAGAGGTGGTTTTTTTTTTAATTCATACAAATATTTCCAGAAAAATACTAATGCTGCTTTGTCATGCCCTTTCTTGTCTCCTCAATAGCAGCTTTTAATTTGCAGACTAGTGTAGCTCTAGAAATTCTTTGGAGAAAATACAACTGATGTCAGCAGCATCGTGTATCCTTGGCCATTAGTATTCCGTATCAAATTTACATCTGTGAATGATGATACTTCAAAGCACCTGAAGGGTACCAACTCTGAGAAGGCTGGTGTAGAATATGAAGTTAGTTTTAACTCTGCTACATCATGCATAATGCATTTAGGAGGAAACATCAGGAATAATTGATGGTACAATATTATGCATGAAATGAATAATATTTAAAATATGATCCAAAGGTTTAATAATTTCTCGGGGAGGGTAGATATATGCTTTATAGCAGAATGTGTCTTTATGAGGAGGAAGCCCTGAAGTTGAACTCGATGGGACTGAAACTGTGCTTATCAGGTTTGTTTCAGATTACCAGTTTTACAAAGTGTTTACTAGAAAATGAGAATAAATTCTGAGCTGGTTATCTTCTCTCTTTGCCAAGATAAACTAATTTAATCCAAGAAGTTTGTAAGAGCAATTATAAAATGTGTTTCATGAATTGGATGATTCAATTCAATAACTTAAAATGTGTTTGATTGGGGATAAGGGTGAAAAATGGAACCAAGACCTGTTTTGTTCAGATTTGAGATTATACCTTGATTGCAAGCACTTACAATACACTACAAATCTAAATGTGCATTTGGAAGTGAATTCTGCAGAATTCAGTGGTGTTGTAATATATATGTATAAAAATGCAAACAAATGGAACAAATGGAACTGTTTGGGATTTTCCTTTATTCTGACTGAGTTGGTAACTGTACCAACTACATTTTGTCAGGTAGACATTGAACTGAAGAAAAGGTAGACTCTACATCATTTCCAGAATAAATAAAAAAGTTGTGTTGTTGAATTTCTTCTCGTCCTGTGGCAAAATACCTCTATTATTGCAAAATCTCCATTCCCACCCCACTCTGGGGCCAGCCAGAGGTGGTATTCGCTGGTTCTCCGAACT
>JANHFT010001408.1:226034-237252 GCA_032467955.1 Pseudoxenodon macrops
CACTTAATATTCATCATTTTTCATACTTCTTTTCTCTGCTTTTCTAATGCATGTGTTGAAAGAATAAAAATTTCATTGATCCCTACCTTCATGCAGTGGTGAAATCCATTAATTTTATTACCGGTTCTGTAGGTGTGATTTGGGCGTGGTATGGCTTTGTGGGTGTGGCAGGGGAAGGATACTGCAAAATCCCCATTCCCTACCCACTCCTGTGGGAAGGATATTGCAAAATCTCCATTCCCACCCCACTCTGGGGCCAGCCAGAGGTGGTATTCGCTGGTTCTCCGAACTACTCAAAATTTCTGCTATCGGTTCTCTGAACTACTCAAAATTTCTGCTACTGGTTCTCCAAAACCTGTCAGAACCAGCTGGATTTCACCTCTGCCTTCACCCTAATTTCAAATTAGAAATATAACTGATTGGTAGCTTTTTCCTGAGTGCCGTGAAAATTTCTGATACATTAAAAACTACAGACAAGGCATTAGAGCAACATCTTCAACAAGGGAATGATTAAGGAAATGGAGGCTAAAACATATGAAGAAAAGTTGCTGGAATTGGGTGTGTCTAGTTTAATGAAAAGAAGGAATAGGGGTGATATGATAGCAGTGTTTCAATATCTAAGGGGCTACTACTGTACAAAGAGGAGAAGGTCAACCTATTTGACAAAGCACCCAAAGGCAGGACAAGAAGCAACAGATGGAAATTTATGGAGGAAAAATCCAACCTAGAAATAAGGAAAGATTTCCTGACATTGAAAACAATTAATCATTTTGCCTCCAGAAGTTATGGGTGCTCCATCACTGGAAGATTTTAAGATGAGATTGGACAGCCATTTGTGTGAAATGGTATCAGGTATTCTGCCAGAAGACTTCCATGGTCTCCTCCAACTTTGTTACTCTATATTTCTATCAATATGTGGCAGATCTCAGCATAGCCATTGGATTCATTTTCTGGGGCTCCCAGGTGGGAAAATATCGGACTGGAGAAAATGAAACAATGGTCACTTTTTTAGTTTTCAAAGACACAGGAAAGAAAAAGAAATTAAAATAATTAGCAGGCGATCCATGGCCTGTAGCTAACTAGTCCTAAGTAAAAATTGGAAATGAGAGTTGATGGAGTTCAAGTAAACTCAGACTATGATGTGACCAGAGGTGGTATTCAGCCAGTTTGGGGCAGTTCACCCAAAACTAGTAGCGGAAATAGAGAGTGGGCCTGCCCCCACCCATCCACCACAGCTCTATTCCGTGCTATTTAGGCACCTTTTTGAGGCCGTGCACATGTGCGGAAAGCTATGCGCATGCGCGGACGAGGTGCACGCGTGCTCACATTTGCGAACCAGTAGGTAACGTAAGTGAATACCACCCTTGGATGTGACTAGAGGAGTCTCTATCCACACATTGTCAGCTCAGCAACAATTAATTAAGGCAATTGGCCTCTCTTCCTGCCTCACAGAATGATAATTGACCGTATAATCAAAAATGTGACCTCATCAACTTGCAAGGTATTTAGCAAGTCTCTTGGCTTTCAGACTAGTAAATTCCATTCTCCAGTCAAAGACTAGAATTTATCCTTATTTCAGAAATAATTTACATCTCATATTTTGTGCCTTGGAGAAGAGGTGGAGTAAAGCTGAAGAGACTAAAGTTTGCTTTGCCGTGCTCATTAATTTAACCGCCGGAGATTTATTTGCTCATTTACAGTGATGCACTGGTGTCTGGAGTATGTTGTTGTGCTTATGAGGATCATAATTCAAAAACATGAAATGCAGCCTTGCAGGGTTTTCCCAAATAAAATCCAGTCATTATCTTACATGAATGTGGTTTTATTTCTGACTTAAATAAAGAAAAATAAATACAAACATTAAGAAAAGGCAATGCTCATATTTAGGAGCACTTGGAGTACAATAGAATATTCAGTGCTTAATTTATAATTCTACAGGAATTCAACTTTCCTTTTATATGTACACATGCATAAGTACACAGTATTTACATGGCAATAGAATATGAAGAGATAGATCAAATTGTATTGGATCACTCATTTCAAATAAAATAGGCAGCATGTTTCAAGCAGAAATGTCTAGCACTTTTCATTTTGGTGGTCTCTCTCCTGTTTGGACTGCTATGCCCATTATCACAGTCATCATAAACAGACTTGGGCTTACTGAAATCAATGGCAAATATAGCTCAACATAACTGCAGGCATGAATTGGGAAAGGATTTTACACTTTGGTACTTTGTAATCCATATTCTGTTCTCCATATTTCCTACCATGAAATGCTCCTAATTGCCTACAATGATGTGTCCTTCCAAGGATAAATATAAAGGTTTTGTTATGTTGAGAAAAAAGTAATCTAACTGAAAAGATTAGAACTCCCAAAATTTTAGAACTTGTCACAGGTGTTGACAAGGTATGTAAATTAGTCCACTACTTTCAGGTTTTGTCCTTTCACTGTGACGATGGGCTCTTGGTGTTTGGTATTTGGAGCTGGCTGGTGCATCACTTTGGTCTTTGTGTTGATGAGGAGGCTGAAGTTGTCACATGCTGCTGCAAATTTGTCCACGCTGGCTTGCATTTTCTGCTCTGATCCAGCATACAGGACACAGTCAACAACAAAAAGGAGGTCTCGTAGCATAGTATCCTTTATCTTAGTGACATCCTGGAGTCTTTGCAGGTTGAGCAGTTTCCTGTCGGTCCTGTATCTCAGGCTGACTCCCAAGGAACTGGTCTGGAAGGCGTCTGACAGCATGGCTGAAAACATTATGCTGAACAGGGTCGGTGTAAGCATGTACTCTTGCTTGACACTGTTTGTGACGAGAAAGGCCTCTGAAGCTTCTCTGTTGTCCAGAACATGCCATTGTGTAACTGACATACCATCAAGATGAATCTATGAGAGCACCCAAACTTCGGCATGCTATGCCACAGACCTTCATGACTGACAGCGTCAAAAGCCTTGGTGAGAGCCACAAAAGTGTGTACAATTCATGAAGCACAATTGTGGTTTCACTTAGCTACTACCTTGCTTAATAAACAAGTTGCCAGTCCCAATTACTAAATAAGGATTATCTGTAAAAGTAGCTGCAACACTCCACACCGGGCTGCTTTGAAGACTAGCAAGAAACTTCAACTGGTTCACCATGCAGCACCACAAGCAATGATGAGCATCACTTAGTATAGCATATGCTATTATTTCATGAGCTGTATTGGTTCAGAGTTTGTTTTTGGGTGCAATTCAAGGTGTTGGTGGTTACCGATAAAGCCTTAGATGGTTAAAAGGCTGATTATTTAAGTGACTGCCCATCTCTCATATCATCAGCCTGACTGATTCAAGCCTGCAGGTTGGCATAGTCTGGGTTCCTTCAATTAAACAGGGCCATCTATTGGGATCTTGGCAATCCACCATCTCTGTACCAGCACTACACTCTGAAATGATTTTTCTATTGAAATCCAGTTGGCCCCAACTCTGCTGTTCAGAAAAACCATGAAGACCTGGTCCTTCATCCAGGCTTTTGGTAAGGAAGAGTGAGACCTCTGGCTTCATTCCATCTGGTCTGTTGTTCTGACCATCTTTTATTGAAATTATTGTAATGTCTTTGATTGTTGAGAGCTGTCCAGAATCATTGGGAGTACATGCAAGTTTAAAGATGATGATAACGACGATGATGACAATAACGACGATGATGATGATATTTTGAAAGTCCCTGACATCCAACTATTATATATATATAGCTTCATTCAAGTCTTCTGTGGTAGCATGTCTAATATAGACAATTCATATTTGTGAATCTCCTGGAAAAGCCAGTCTGCCAAACTGAGCGAAGTGTTGGGAGATGATTGATTTCTTGTTGAGCCCAATCTGACTTCTTGATTGCTTGCTCCTATTTTCATTGATGCATGAAGAGAATCATCATCTAGGGATAAAGGATTTACACAATGCCAAACTTCATCCAGCAATCCAAACTAACTGTATTTTTAAAGCAGAATATTTGTAGGTCAGGGTTGAAATGTAGAGTCCTTGGTGCTCTCTGAGCTTGCTTGTTTTCTTGCAGATGTTTCATTACCCTAATCATCAGATGACATCAGCAGTGCTCTGATGATATTACCTAGTTAGGGTAATGAAATGTCTGCAAGAAAACAAGCAAGCTCAAGAGCATCAAGGATCCTTCATAACCATATTTTTAAGTACTTTTATTAAGAATGAAACCGATAAAAGTAATGCAACCATCTAATACAAAAATACATTTAAAGAAGAAGAAAAGGGAAAGGAAGAAAAAACTTTTAAAAGTATAAAAAATCCCCTCCCCCCAAGAAAAAGAAACTTCCTCTTCATTTCCAGGAAGTATATTAAACATGAAGAAATTAACTCTTAAAATACAACCAAATACTCAGCTTGCAAACAGGCACTTAGCGGCTGTTCAAAGGTACCTTGCAGCCCCAAAGGGATACTTTGTACTTTGACCTAGTTTCAAAGTTTCAACAGCTGCCTATCACTCATCCCTGTGCTCAGATGGCTGCATTTTGGGTGCTCAGCAACCAGATCTGAGACTAGAGGGGGGACTAGAACTCACAATCTCCCTGTTTCTAGCCTGGAGTCTTAATCATCATACCAAATTGACCATCCTGGTACATTTGAACTAGCTTATTTCTTAAAGAAATTCAGATGGATTTTAGCACTATTAAAGAAGTGCAACATATTCTTATTAAAGCAGCTTCTTTTAAGGGCGAGGTAATTCTCTTGTTTGGTTTCATGAAAAAACTGTATGTAACAGTTACAAACGCTTTTGCACTGCAGTAGGCAATTAATAGTTTTGTGCCTAACTTCATTCTTTTCTGTTAAAACAAAAAATCTAATCTGGCCAAAGCATTTCTCAGAGCTTTCTGCCAAGTCTAGCTGAGAAGTTGAGCTGAGGGTGAACTTTTGAAAAGTTAGTGATTTATTGCTAAGCTCAAGTGTGAAGCCTAAGAGTAATTCTCTGTAGTAAGAGGTGCCTTGAATCCTGCCTTGACTGGTTTTTATAGGCATTTGACATTCAGAATACAGGCAGTGTCATCACTATCATTTAGCCATGAATACTTTCTGGATTCTCCAGTTTTAAAGCAAGGGGTCCATGTCTTCTCAGTGGTTAAGCCACACAAAACCCGAACTTGATAAATCCCTCTGTAGTCTATGCTGTTCTGATATTCTTCCAATCAAGTGCAAGTAAAATGGTAGTTTAGAAATTGTAGATGCATTTTCTAAGCAGAAAATGCTCATTTTAAATTTTCTTTGATATTTTTGTATTTGCTATAAATCCAACTGGATAATGAGATACTGGATAGTACTGGATAACCAGTACTAGAGCAATTTCCTGTTATAGCAAAAGCACTTAGACTTAAATACCACTTCACAGTGCTTTACAGGCCTCTCTAAGCTGTTTACAAAGTGAGCATATTGCCCCCAACAATCTAAGTCCTCATTTTACCCACCTCGGAAGGATAGAAGGCTGAGTCAATCTTGATTCTTAAGCCTGGTAAGATTCGAACTACTAAATTGCAGGAAGTAGCCTGAAGTACTGCATTCTAACCACTGTGCCACCGTGGCTCTTATGCTACTTTTCTAAACTTGGTGGGATTCACATCCATCTAAGCATGCTTTGAATTGCATTTCAAATTTGCGTAAAAGGAAAAAGAAGCATTCAGTGAAAACAAATGTAGCACATGAGCTGTACGAATAAGAAGAAAAGATTAATGGCATGAAGCCAGCTGGTGTATTGATGGAGGCACTGAATCTGCTGTTATTTTCAAAAAAAACATATTGAAGCACCAGATAATTGTTTTGTAAATAAATCTGTATGTGTAGTAGAACAGGCTTTGGTAATTATTTTAGAATGAAACAGGGAAAAGAAGCCATAGTTCCAAATTAGAACCCTCTAATATAACAGAAAATATAAAATTGAACAGAGTAGCTAAATCTAATTTATAGATGATCAAATCGCCATGATTACCATACAATCTAATATCTAATATAATGAATAAACTCTATAGTAATCTGGTTTCATAATTATCTGTGCAGTCATCAGCAATGTGAGTTGCATTAATGTGGAACAAAGCCTCTATGCCAGAGACAATTTAAGCGCTAGTATTTTTCTAGGATTCAGCTTTTTACCAAGAAACATTATTTCACTATTCTTCTAGAAACTGGCTTATGGGAGAGGGGATAACTGGGCCAGTCATAATGTTAGAAATATATGTAAATCAATAGAGCTAAATTATTTCCAAACCCACACTATGCCTGAATAAGTCAGGCTCTATAGAATAATCCAATGTCACATAAAGAGGAAGGATGAGGAGTACTTAAACCATTGATTTTAAACATGTAGCAATCTTCTCTCACATTTTTCTGGTTCCTAAACAAAAACATGGTGCAATTAAAAACTGCCCCCTTTTTTTACAACCTGTCACAAATGGCTCTCATTATTGGTGGCTGTCCTATCTCTGTAGCTTTATATCTCACTGTGCCAGCCTGCTGCTGATGCTGCCATCTTTGTTTAGTAGGGAGCCAAGGTGATGAATTTGAGGAAACTATTCAGAGACTATTAAAACAATAAGAGGTAAGCCTGGGGAAAAATGGAGAGTATTAGGAAGATTCTCCCTTTCGGAAGTTGTGGGAGCTTCATCACTTGAAACTTTCAAGAAGAGATTGGACTGCCATTTGTCAGAAATGATGTAGGGTCTCCAGCTTGAGCAGGGGGTTAGAGTAGATGACCTATAATCATGATGGTGAACCTATGGCACACGTGCTATAGGTGGGATGCGGAGCCATATCTGAGGGCACATGGGGTGTTACCCTATGTCAGCTCCAGCTCACATGTGTGTGCTTGCACACTGATTTTTGGCCTTCTGGAGGGCAGGGAGCCTTCCCAAAGCCTGGGGGGAACGAAAAATGGCCCAATGGGCCAACCGGATGTTCGAAGGCTTCAGTGAAGCCTGTGTGCATGCGCAGGGGGGCAGCTCATACCTCATGGGGGAGAGCATTGCATTATGGGTGTGGGCACGTGCATCCACACTATCGCTCCCGTGCCCTTTTGACATCCGAGCAGAAAAAGGTTAGTCATCACTTACCTATAAGTCCCTTCCAACTCTGTTAATCTGTTACTTTCCAATAAGAAAAGGGACAGGGAAGAGGTAACAGAAAATACTGTCAGACTCGCAAAAGTCTTATAGAGTCCATCTCACTAAATATAGTTCTTCTTATGGAGTCTGTTTCCTGATCTGGACGACATCATAGTGACAGTGCTAAGATTGCTTGCAAGGCAAGCAATAGAGCATTGCTAACAACCCAAAAACAAGGAAGCCCTGTCAATTTTAAGAGGGTGGGGATAAGCTTGTCAAATCTTCTGGAACTTCAGAAAGTCAAAGATTTCAGAACTAAGTCATAAAACAAAGGCAAATCACTGGTCATCAGTCTTACTCAGAAGAATCCATGTCTTCCCTTGTATTCTGTATAGCTTGACATCTCACTGGAGGCAATAATCAATATTCTTCCCTATCTTTGCCAATTTTTTATACTAACTTACCTAACACTTTTCAAAATCCTGATAGAAGCAGCAAAGCTGCACCACTCCATAGAAAGGTATGTGGTGACTCTTTGAAGTCGCTCCAAGCCTGACATCCATTAAAAGCAAGTGGAAAGGTAAGAATTAGATTTTTTGAACATTTATGGCATGTTTTTATTTTTAAACTGAAATAAACTTTTGCTGTGCTCAAACAGTATAGCATAATCTGACGGCCGTTATCCATTCTTTATCTCAGCTATCTCTACCTTAAAATAGGTCGAGGGAGAACAGTTTCAGAAACTGAAATCCCTTGAAGGTATATAGCTGAAATCTGGCAAGATTAAGATCCTCTAAAGCAACATTTTGAGCAGCTGGGCTGCCATGTGGCTTAATGAGTTCTAGTGTGCTTTAAAAAAAAATGAAGGAAGCTTTTTGAAAAGTCCCTAATATGTTTCCTGACTCATAAGTAATTGGATCCACTGGTAAATAATTTCCTTGTATTAGTGGCTATAAATGGGTTTTGACTTCTCCAGAGCACCATTAAAAAAAATCTTTGTGCTCTTCCATAAACATTTTTCTCAAATTAACGGTCCTTCCTTTTTTGCGTTCTGAGCCATAATTATCTCAGCATGTGCTGTTGGTGCCAGTATGATGCTATTTCACAGAGATAAAGTCAGATTAGTCGTAAACAAAGTTGGCATGTCTGTTATTCTGCCCAAGAACAGATACATGGTTTATTAAGAATATCTAGAAGCTCTATAGACATACATAGTTACTGGGTGGGAAGGGGCAACCCCACCCCAATGCTCTGCAGCAGTGATGGTGAACCTTTTTTGGCTCGGGTGCCAAAAGGGTGTGCGCGCATGCCCACACCCATAATGCAATGCCCTTCCCCCTCCACGCATGTGCTCACAACCAATGTTTCTGATCTTCCGATAGGCCCTTTGGGTCCACAGGCTCCAGAGGCTTTCCTAAAGCCTGGGGAGGGTGAAAACAGCCTCCCTCGCCCTCTGGAAGGCCAAAAATCAGCTGGTCCTCCTGGAGCTGACATAGGGCAATGCCTTGTATGTCCTCAGATATGGCTTCGCATGCCACCTGTGGCATGTGTGCCATAGGTTCACCATCACAGCAATACAGCATTACTATAAATAAACACAAAATGAAAAGGTGTTGTATTTCTTTATGATCTGAAATATTTCTTTCTTTACACATAAATAAGGGTCAAACACACCCTGGCACCTTCTTCCCTTTGGCAGGGTCCCTTGACATCATGTTCATCTCATACCCTTCCCATATCTAAGACAACTTTAAGTCAACCTTAACTTTAAATCACTTTGCAAAATATGACATTGACTGAGGTTTGTGCTGAGTCAGGAGACTGCAGAGGATGGGATCAGCCTAGTACCTACCTATGCATCAAAGACCCCCTTGTCTCTGGTCGTTGTATATTCTCCTTCAGGACTATTCTGTTTTGGGGAGCCAGGCAACCCATTTTTTTTACATCCAGGTTTCTGTTGAATCCACTTTCCACAAGACAAAGAATGCTAAGCTACCCTCCAGAAAAGCCCACTAGGCAGCTGATCATTGGAAAGAGTCTACCCATAAGAGGTTCTAGATCTTGACCTCTGAAGATTGCCATCCCCCTTGCAGCCAATGGGAACTTTCTGTCCAGACTATTATGCTGACTTCAATGTAGCTGTTCAAAAAACCCTGAATAATGACATATCTGCACATAAGACTGTGTTGTCTTAATCTCATTAGCTTCCAGAATAGCATTCTTGCACTACAGTCACAGGTATTACACATTCACACGAAAGACAGATTCATGACTGACTTTCCCCATTAAATTTCATCTCCTCCCCATACCGTTTGTCATTGACAAATGGCTTTGATGTCTCAAGGCAACAGAGTGTCTTAAATGGTGGAAACTGCTGTACATAATTCTGAGAATCTCTGGACTGCAGCAGGATAGAAATGTGGACAATAAATAAATAAAGAGTGGCAAGCTTCACAGTGGGAAAATGCAGCTGCACAAAGGAACTCATTAGTTGACATTTCAAGAAAGTCTGGAAGTGAAAATCCATTCAGTAACATTTAATGTGAAATGCAAATTGGAAAAATCTTCTGAACCTGCATGAGGTGAGGTTTTGTTATGGACTCAATGAGGATAATGTGAGCTTAGGAAGCAGTTACGCTGTTGACCAAATGCAGTTCTTTTATTTAGGTGGAACTGGTGCAAAATTGTCTTGTAAAGAAGTGATACTCATTTTGCTAGGAAGGGAGTGTCTGGGAATGGCATTGAATATGTCTTGGGAGAGCCACAAAAATGGGACAACAGTGCAAGGAGGATAGGAGGATATTGTTCATATATTTGGATCCAGGATTTTCTCCCTGATTTCAGGAGAGGAATGAGTGCTGGCATTCCCCCTTTTCTTCTTCTTTTTAAATAAAAAAAATACGTAAGGCTTATTTTATAACTTCCATTATTGATTTTGTCTATTTAGTACTTCAAAACAAAGCCCCAGGATTTGAGGACTACATATGGCCCCAAGGCTTAGTTTGCCCACCTGGTGCTCTGTTTTTTTAGATGGAAACCTTTCTTTGGGGTCTTGTTGGACAAGCAGAAGGACACTGAAGTTGGAAAGCTACAGAATAAAAGTAAGGATTCAAAAAGCTTCACTTCAGGTCTGAGGCTCTGAGATTCCTTTTTTTCCACAGGGATCTCACAATACTGTGTGTTGTAGCCTTTTAGAAATTTCTTCTCAGTTCTGTCCTAGCCATACCACTCATTTCTCCAAACAAGAAGCACAGAAGCTGGGCCTTTAGGGAGGATTTATCTGGAAAAAACAGGGCATCTCAATTGATCTTCAAAAGCTTCAATGGAAGTACTGGTAGTTGTCTGTAACCCCTAATCTCCCTGGCTGTCTTGGAAACATGAAAGGGAAGATTGCAGCATTTTGGGGTTCTGGGACTGTCACTGCTTCTCAGTCAATGACTGAAAACCAATTGCTGGTCATGGGAGAACAGAGTTATAGAACTAGCAGGGAAGGAAACAAAAGTGTGGAGCAGAAATTTGTTTGGGTTTAGTGCACCAAAACAGAAAGACGGTTTTGTGGAGAAATGAAAAAGCTAAAGATTAAAAACTAGTATCCTTAGCTTGATTAGGGTATTAGTTCTGAGTAGGTTGACAGGAGTCAACTTGATCTGATAAAACAGACTGGCTAGATGTCTTCCTGGGGGAAGGATTCTCTTGCCAAGGTATTTAGCAGGCCAGAGAGAGTGAATTAAGGTTTTATCTACTTTTAAAGATTTATTTACAAACAAAATAAACAGGAAAAAATTCTACCCATCTATGTTTCTAGGATTTTTTTAGTGTGGCCTTTTCACATTTGGATTGCTTTCCTTTTTTTTTTTTTTAGGATGTGGAACTCTCTTCCTAAAATCAAACCCTCATATTGAAATGCAAAATATCACAGTCCTGCAGGAGATATTCTGCAGTACACATTGGGCTAAATCAATGTTGTCAACCTACCTTCTGATTTTGTTTCTATAAACTGAATTTCTTCAAATGTTTCATGAATGAACAATAAGAAATTTTGAATGCAGAAAAATTGATCAGAATAAATCTTCACATCAGCACTCTCTCTCTCTCTCTCTCTCTCTCTCTCTCTCTCTCTCTCTCTCTC
>JANHFT010001408.1:298325-314238 GCA_032467955.1 Pseudoxenodon macrops
ATTATTCTATGTTCTATGCAACTGCTTCCATTTCTGTGATGAGGCTTAGTTTTCTATCTCTTCTTGGATGTGCAAAAGAAATGCAATTTGTCTCACAAGAGGAAATAAAGTATGGAATAAACTTTATATCCATATCATGTATGATATGTGCATTGGGACATGCAGCACAAAATATTTGGCAGTAGATAGCAGCACTCTAAGTAGCATTAGGCAGTAATTATTAAGTCCCACAATATTTCTGCACTACGCTACATCAATGGGTAAGAGAGTAAGGATGTAATAACACAAGGTGAACTTTCAAGTGCAGTTAGATCCCAATGCCCAAAGTGTCCTAATGATTTTTTTAAAACGGGATGACATTAGTTCTTTCAGTTGCATCAAATACCAGATGACGAGAAAGCCACAAGTGATATAACATTTTCAAATTGCCAAATGCCCTAATCATTGTAGAGAATCACCAGCTATTAAAATTTAGTTTGGTCATGGTTTATAACTGAAATAGAAAAGGTAAATATGTTGGGTAAAATGTTATTTAATAAAATCACAGATATAATGAGGATTAGAATCCATTACGTGCAATTATACAATGAGAAACAAACTCAAAACATTATAAAGATTCATCCTAGCTTTTTCAGTAACCATTCAAAATTATTTACTATTTTCCCCAACAAACTGTTTACACTGTTATGCATGTCATTTTATATTTTTTGGGTAACAGTATAATAGTGGTTGGCCATTGCCTTCTCACACACAGATTAATCAATGTTTTTGTCCTTCTCTTTAAAGTGATGATCTATCTCCAGCATCTTCCTGTATCACTGCTGCCCAAACAATCCAGAGTTCTTACTCAAGGCACAAAGGACTACACATTATGCGAAGTCCTACCTCTTTAAAGGAGGATCTGATCTGGGGAAAGTGGAGAAAAGATAAGACAATCAACAGCAAAGTCGATAAGCTCAGTTACAGTGGTGATGGATGGAAGACTTGAAAAACCAGGTTAGAGACAAATCATCATGAAAAAAACCTATCTTTGTAATCACTAAGAATCATTAACAACTTTATTAGTCACAATCAATCAAGCCATGTTAAATATTAAGTTGTGATGTCAATTATATAAAAAGAAAAGGTATGATTGTATTGGTTTGTCATATCATGAAAATATCATATCATCATAAAAAAACTGGTTCAGATTAGTCCACACTAATTTTTTCCCCATACTACCTACAGTTTTGAAAGTTGGATAATTAAAACAACTAGACAGGAAAAATTGATGGTAGAACAACTCACCACAGTCAAGTCGTCACAGCATCTGAATTATTGCATCTCTTCTATGTATTGACTTTTTTATTTTATTATTATTGGCTATGGTTTCATTGAAATTAATTTAATTAATTAATTAATAAATTAATTAATTAATTAAAACTCTCGTATTTGTTGAATACAAAATGAGTTGATGAGTTGTCCCATAGTGAGTTGCCTGTGGCCCGTTGTCCCACAGCGAGTTGGCCATGGCAAGCTGGCTGTGACAAGTTGTCCCATTCTGATTGGGGAAGACTCCTGGACATTCTTTGAATGGCAAAGGTGACAATCAGGCAAGTACTAAGATGTATAAAACCAAACGTATCACTGGAAGGCACAATCACAAAATTCCACCTTAGTTATTTCAGCCTTCAATGCAATTGTACTCAAAGGAAAATGCACTTTTGCTCAGGATGGTCAGTGTAAAAGGAAATGAGGTCACCAAAACCAACAATGACTGGTATATCAAAGTTGACACCAGCCCGAACATAAAACAACTGAAATAAGCCTTAGAAGATTAGAAAATGTGGAGAGAATGAGTCCATAGAATTGCCAAGAATCTATCATGATTGAACAGATCACATCATCTCTGCTACCATCTCAGCTGCTGTTCAAGCACTAGATGAATATTATCTAATATAAAAATGGACTCATTCATCACAGTAAAGCATTGAAAAAAATATTTTGTCATTGTTTACAAAAATGTATCTGTTCTGAGTTGCAGAAAATTCAGACAAGTATACTAGATGGTAGGGAAAATGGATTTCTCTTTGTTGTCATTTAGTGGTTTCATCTGTTCTGATGGCCTTAGCTCTCACAATTCATGTAGTTGTGATTTTTAATGTTAAGGTATTTCCTCTAGTTTATTGTAAAGGTATTTATCAACTGCTTTGTTTTTAAAACAGCAGATCAAAGTTCTTGGTAGGCAGTTCTGAAACATCCATGTTAGTAAATATAAACCTGCAAAAGATAATTCAACTATGATTATGATAGAATTAACTTATGTTTCACTCTTCACATATTTTTCACAACTTCAAAAAGGTTGCTGATAGCTTTGTGTCTGAGGAACAATATAATATTATACGTTATATGGAATAACCGCAAACTCTTTTTTTTTCCAAAAATATAAATACAAGCATGGGGTACACCAAACTGAACACAGTAATTTATCCTTCTTTCTCCCTCCCTAAAGTAGGTAGAAAATGTTGATTGAATTTACAGTCTCTCTCTCTCTTTCTCTCTCTCTCTCTCTCTCTCTCTCTCTCTCTCTCTCTCTCTCTCTCTCTCTCTCTCTCTCTAATTTGGATTAGCATTGTGTTCTTCTGGTCTATTTCATTTGAGAATTTGAGGTCCAATTCATTTCACCTTATACTCTCATTTCATTGAGAGCATAAGATCATTTCAATAATGCTTTGGTCCAGGACTTAATGTATGCAGAGGTTCTGAGGCAAAAAGAAAATATTTTTTGGTGAAATAGATAAAAATGTATTTCATCTGTCTTATGGTATAGTAACTTCCTAAAACATGAAGGGAAAGGGGGAAAAATATCTAGGCCTTTAAGAGCTTGTCCTTCCACTCACATTTTCAACACCTGGCTAAGGGAGGCTTTGGTGTTACAAAGACTGATGACAGATCCTTACAGAAGCATTCTGTGTGGTGCTGCCTGCCTGTCTGTTCGCACACTGCTATTTTGTAAAAGTAGAATTGCTTTACAGCTTGCTTGTTTTCAGAACCAGAAACGCATCCTTTTGAACTTAAACCCATGAACTGCAACCTTGTGTTAGTCACCTCCCTGTGACAATGCGTTTGGAGGGGAAATGATGTTTTCCATAGGTAAATCAAGCCTCGTGGCTCTTTATGAAGCAGGTTTTTTGCCTCTTTGGCTTAAAAAACTGGAGGGGAATGACATGAAGTTCTGGATTTCAACAATTAAAAAGTGTAATTAAGATAAATGAGCATGGACACCGGTAAGTAGGATTTGCTGCCACCTCTCCTCCTCTGTTTTCATTTTCAAGAAAAAGCTTGTTTGTAGCTCTTTTAGAACCCATTACAAACTATATTTGTCATTAATTTACATACTTTTATAAGAAAGGCCTGTAGCTTTCTTTCAGTAATTGTAACTAAAGAACTAAACATATTAAAGAAATATCCTACAATAAATGTAGATAGTTCATGTCGGTTAAATAATTTTAATTATGTCAGCTTTACAAGATAACCTAGTATTATGTCACTTGAGTAATGGAGGAAGAATTTACATAGGTCATCCTGTATCTTGCATTACACATATAATGTAATGGTGGAGAGGAGAATCTTCACAACATCTCTCATTTCAGTCTATGTCAGTGTCTTCTTTATCGTTTTCCATAATGGGCAGGATCTCCCAGATCAATGGGAAAGGAGGTTGCAGTCTCATAGGATTCTGTTTTATTTTTTGAAGGGATGCAATGGCAGGAGACTGAAGCAGAAAAGGAATTGATTGAAGTGATTGTAGTGTTCTCACGAAGTATTAATAGTATAATTTGCTAGGACTGTGCAGAGTTTTGAAGGTGTACTTATCTTTGACAAATGTTCAACATTCTTACTTTTCTTCTTTGAACAAATATGGTTCTCTCCTTGTACCTTTGCTTTTCTGGAAATGAACAAATGGTGAAGCAAGTCAGTCATAATTGAGACATTGTTGGGTAGAGCATCACCTCTATGGTCAAAAGTATTTTATTGATCCACCTTAAAGGGACTGAAGCTTTAAGGAGTTTAGATCTATGAAACGTAATCTTAAAACTCTCAGCTATGTTCCTTTACTGTTCTGAATAATTGCAATATTAAAATAGTATGTTGGGTTGACAGTGCAAAATAAGTAGGTTTCAGTTACATACAGTACATGTGAAAAGTGAGATTTGCACATCAGTGAAAAATGTATCTCTTTAGCCAGGTCTCAAAAACTAACAATTATACTATTTATACCCTGAGTGTTTAGCCTTTGTAATTTGAGCACATGCTTTGTTTTTTTTTATCCCAAAAGCTGCTTTGAGTATTCCATTTGAATTGAAATGTGGATAAAAAATAAGAATTGATAAAAAAACATATAATTAAGATAAAGTATGAAGCATTGTCTTTGAAATCACCAGAAATTAGTTGGTTAATTGGTGTTCCATTAATTTATTTATTGAAGCTAATGATACAGGTCAGATATATTCAGTTACAACTCCTTAACATAAGACATGCTACAAGATATATTAATTCATTCTTCAAGACAATTGTACACATGCATCATTGTTGGGGTACATGGTTGAAACAATATGAAATATACCCTAATGTTAATCATGCTTATTAAAAATTTCAATTTCTTCCTTCTCATGGAGTGGTGCAAATGACGTCATGTAAAATCAATTAGATAAGTATAAACATCTTCTTTTCTCTTTTTCTTCAAAAATAATCTAATTCCTGAACATGAGGAGGAAGCTAATGAGTAAGTGCTGAAAGACAGCAGGAAGAGGAACTTACAAATAAATATAAATATAAACACTTAAAAATAAAGTCCAACAACATTTGGAAGTTTCAGGTGACAATAAGAAACAAACTTTCAAATAGAAAGTTGACCAAGTTCCATAACCCCATCTTTAGTATGAACCCTTTTCTCTAGTATTTTTACTTTAATCTTAGAGGTAATAAATATACTGAAGTATACAACGCAAATATAAATTAAGTAGTATACAAAATATCTCCCTTCTATTTTTTAGCTTTGTATCTTAGTTCATTGCATTTCAAAAGAGCCGTTCATTTAACCACTCAACCATTTAATGATGCTAAATAAGCAAGTTTCTGCTTAAATCAATTACTGCAGGGTAAATATTTTGGTTTGTTAATAGATTATCAGTTTGATTATTTTTTGTGAACAAAATTTTAGTTGATCATGCGAAAAACTCATTGGGTGACCTTATACCAAATAATTGACTGTCAGCCTACACAGCAACAGAGCATTAGGGAGAAAATAAAATGGATCAAAAGAGGTCCATGTGGTCCTTCTGGAACTTCTCAGAAGAAAAGGCAGGTTGTACAAATAATGAATAATTGGGGAAATCTTGAAAATCAAAGAGTTTGAATTTCCATATGAATAACCAATGCTCCCTGAAGAAAGACTAGTTCACAGTGTTTCAAAATTGGGATCATGCCAAATCCTGGGCAGTTTCAGAGGAAAGAAACCAGCATCCATGGAGATACTGAAGCACTGAATGGAAAGAAGAAAATTCACAGAGGAATCTAAGCCTCAGACACCATCTATAATTTAGTGCACCAATGATGTTTTGCTGCATTAACAAACAAGCCTGTCAGGATTGCAAATATTAGACTGGATGTTCATTAAAACCAGTCATTGGGAATTGTTTCATTCAACGCTCTTCCTCCTGTACAATTTAATGAATTTTTTTTACTTTGAAAGTGAGTTGTTGTGGCCTAAAGTAACAAATCAGTTTTGGAATGCATGCTGTCTGTTGTAAATGATTTGGTGGTAATAAATTTTCAGTTGCAAAGCAATAGGCAGAGTTTTCATAATGTTGAAAAGTTTGGACTTGTCTTGAAGTGAACAGTGTCACTAAAGCAATGCTCTGGTTCCAACTATTTGTTATTATAAAAGGTGAAGGTTTTTTTTTTTTGTCCTTAAGGTAGAATCCTCATCAAATTTCATTCTTTGCTGTAACATGTTTTATTTCATTTGTAGAACAAATTTTTAAAAATCCAGGTTTGTTGAATTTCTGTTGTAGTCTTTAATGTAAACCACCTCTGGCTACTTTGCAAAGTAGATTTCTTATTAAAGAATAAATCAATGTGTGATTAAGGCTAGCATATGGGTTTTTAAAATTCCTTTGTTATTTAGTTTTCTTGTTATGATCAATATGCAAGCAAAATGGAAATTCTTCAGATGTATATTTATGGATTGATAGTTTTTACTACTATTGAAGTATACATTATTTAAATTATTTGAACCTTATTTTAAAATTATTTTTCCCAAAATGGTTTATAAAAGAACATCATAAATAGTTAAGAACAAAACAAAGATTATTAATAAAATAAACATGAACATAAATGCATGACAGTTACTGCTTTGTCCTTCAAGACAGGGATTAGTATTCTAATTTCTGGAATGTTCTGACTTTCAACTTTTGCTATTGCTGGAGCATTCGTGTTGTTACTTAATTCTTCCTTCTCTTCTCTTTTCTTCTCCACTATTTCAGGTATGCAATCATACACATTAAGTATAAGAGTATAATAAATGTGTAAATAGCTAGTTTATGAAAGAACAAAAGCTATTAGTTACCAAAAATGAAACTTCTTGAATAATATTCAAGCTCCTGAACCAGTTGCATTCCTTTGCTGACTTTTTTTCCTCAACAAGCTTTAAGACTTCACGGTAAGAAAGCCTAAAGGAAGAATTCAGTATGTGTCTTAATTATAAACAAGTCAGAAATTCTCTTTAAATTTCTTTGTCCACAGAACAATCAGACTCCTATGGCTATTCCTGGTAAACACATGGAGAAGATGGGCTCCAGCAGGAGTTCAAGAGCTTGAAAGACTAAATCTGGTCCTGGTGACCAACTCAGACTGGATCCCAGAACACTTTCTTTGAAAATATATATTTGCCTTCATTTGTGACAGATGCAGGCAGCTAGTACTGCGAACACTTTGATTTGGGAATCCTTCACAGTATGCAAGGTGTCCACTTACAAACAGCTATGCTTCTTACACTAATGCACTTGGGAAGGGGTCATTCCATTCAGCCTACAATACCAACCACCAGTTAGCTTGGAGATGGGTAGATGTATGACAAAAGCACTCAGCAAATGTATGTTAGAGGTCTTAATCAATGACTGCCATTTACAATTGGGCAAGTATAAAGCAGCTATTGATATACATAAGGGGCATCATCTATCACAACTTGCAGAACTAGTCACCCACCTAGAGAATGTCATTAGGATCTGTGTGAAAGAAAGACAGATGAAAAATAGTTGGAGGAAATCGTTGGAGGATAAAATTCAAAAGCGAAAGCCATGGTCCCAAACCTGTGTGAATTTGGTCCATAATTTATCAAGTAAACAAGCCAGCTAGATTTGCAAATAACTGAACACAATGAGGGGTTTAACACCTGAGATGCCACACCAAGATAATTCATAGCAGCATTAGAATCTACATTCAACAGAAAGGGATTGAAGAGCCATAAAAACAATATCGGAAATGCTGGTCATAGATAATGAAGTAATATGTTCATCCCAATGAAAAGACATTCCATGAAAGTCCTGAAACAAGATCAGGACATTATTATTTTACCAGCAAATAAAGGCTACTCAGCAATTGTGACAAATGGCACAGATTATGAAATGAAGGCATTTGCCCTGCTCAATGATTCCTCGGCACATAGACCAGTAAAACCATCAGAGAGGAGAACAATGGTCAAATAATTGAATGCTTACCTCAGCCAACTTAAACAAAATAGCTGTATAATGGAAAAGGAATGATAGAAAAATGATATGAACAGATGCTGTTCCAGCAAGATTTTATAGACTCGCCAAGATACACAAAATAGGGGTCTCCCTCCGATCTATTGGGCACATAGAGAGAAAAGTTACCTGAGGATGGGCTTCAGCACGAATCCGAAAGCTTGGGAGACTAAATCTCTGGTCCTGGTGACCGATTCAGATTGGATCCTGCAACATTATCCTGGGACGTATATTTGCCTTCATTTGTAACAGTTATTCCAATCATAAATGAACAAAGTCCAGCCTAATTATAGATTTCAAATATTTTATATCAAATAGTAACCTTTTTCCTAAGATGAAAGTATATAAATCCAAACAATTGCACTTCATTTATCTAAATATTTTAATGTTATGCATTGTTAAAATTAACAATGTTTGAAAATGTTTTTTTCTGTTTGAATTGGATCATACCTGTGATTTCTTTCTGAAATAGCTGTTTTCCTGTCTCCTTGTATCCATAATTTCCATAGATAGATTGCTTATTGGCATGAAAACAAGTTCACACTAAATGCCTCCCATTCCATTCTTTTCTACACACACACTATAATACTTGACACTTGACTTTTTAACTTTACTTCCCAATATGCTTAAAAACCACTTGTTATCAAATGGTCTTAAATCAAGCTGGTATGTAAAGCCTATCCCACATGATAGAGAAGAGGTTCTATAATATGACAACGAGACATTTTTACTATTGCAACATTTCAAGATAGCACATGTTACAGTTTGGCACGATAACTTCAGTGGGTGTAACTATACAGTCATCTGAATGATTAATGAAAGCTTATAATCTATATTGAAGCAAGCATAAAGTCCACAAAACTGCCTAATACAATTCATGGTAACTGCCAAAAAGGTATCTAAGAGATTATCAATATTTTTGGACATGTAAGAACTCTTTATGGAAATGGTGGCCCAGGTTAAAAACTATTTTAAAAACTATTAAATTTTCAAGAGAATATCATTGTAATGGACTCACTGATGTCCTTCATTTCATGTAGACAACTGATAGTCCTACATATAACCCCCAACTCATTACATGGTATATAAATATACATGTATTCAATACACTATAGATGAAAACTTCAATATTTACTGAAAAGGTTCCTATTATTGTCCAGTGATCAAAGATATGTGAAAAAAGAAAATATCATTAGTGACTGTTCTAAATGCTACTGTCAGGAGTAACTTGCAGAAAATGTGCGTTAAAATCAGATGACTTTAACAGAAACAACATGATTAAAAGAGATGCTATAAAAGTCCTTCCTGAAAAATAATCAGCAAATGCTGGTAATTCAATTCAATTCAAAGAAATGAATTCCGAACAGTTCAATATGCATGCATGCACATGCAGATACACACACACACACACACACACACACATTCATATTCTATTTTTATGGATAACGTTGGTTGTGTTGATGATGGTGATGAAGATGAAGGTGATGGTGAAGAAGAAGATGATAAAGATAGTGATGATGATAAAAACTTTAGCTATGCATGTTTTTCTTTCTTCTCTCCCACAGCTTCAAGAATAGATCACAACTGAATGGTGAAAAAAATTAATATAATTTTCTTGTCTTTTTCTTTTCATAATGCGATTTACAATTTGCAAACTGAAATACAATATCTTTTTTTAAAATTATTTTATCTTCTGTTACTGTTATAATAGACAATGGTCACTGTAGAAGCTTAGTTTTTTGAGAAAATATTTATAGTTCAGGGAATTCCTTATTGGTGTATTGGTTTTATTACTAAAGTATCACTAATGAGTTCCCTAACATCTTCCCTCTAATCTTTTTATCCAATATTTAATTGGCAACACTTGGAAATTCTCAGCTGGAATTGCTTAAGGTGATAGCTTTGCATTCCTAATCAACCCACATCAAGGCTAATAGGGTGAGACACAGACAGACAGACAGACAGATATATAGATATATACATGCACATTTATACAAATTATAAAATACATAATATTCACCTGGCAGCCGTAATATTACTCTAATTATAATTGTAGATGATAATTTCCAATTAAGGCATTATCACATTAATGAAAGTATGTTTTAGTACATTAGGAAATAATAACCCTGTGGAATGTTGAAGTATTAGTTATTTAAATTAGTTACATTCTAGATATTTTTAAAAAATTGAACTATTTTTCTGTAACAAATTTATGGTGATTAATACTGCCAGATAATAAAACTAGGCTAAGTTTCTTCTTCCTATTGGCTGTTTTTTTAGGAAACAGTTTGTCCACTTATTTAATAAACATTTGTTCTTTATGGCTGATTTTACTTATTTATTTATTCAAATTTTAAGCCCCCCCCCATCTCAGCTAAGTGATTCTAAGCAGCTTACAATTCTAAAACTTTAAAACAATTAAGACAATTAACAATGAAAAAAAATATACAGCAGCAAAAACTTAACCAAGTAACTGTAAAACCAAGAAAAAGGGCCTTAACCCATTCAGAAGCCAGGTATGCAGCTATTTTTTTAAAAACCTTATAAAGGGCCAACAGGGTTGGGCCTGATTGGTCAATAGGCTTATGTCAACCCAAGAGTTCCCTCATTCTATTATAATACTATTTGATCTCATGGATTATAGTTTGTAACCCTTCTCATTAGTTATAATATCATTGTATGATCCTTATTTACTAATAGCAATAGCACTTAGACTTATATACCGCTTCACAGTGCTTTACAGCCCACTCTAAGCAGTTTACAGCGTCAGCATATTGGCCCCAACAATCTGGATCCTCATTTTACTGACCTTGGAAGGATAGAAGGCTGAGTCAACCTTGAGCCTGTCAGGAATTGAACTGCCAAACTGCTGGCAGCCAGCACTCAGCAGAAGTAGCCTGCAGTACTGCATTCTAACCACTGCATCACCGCAATTAATGTGCCAAGGAAAGGCATTCTCTCTAGGGTAGGAGAAACTTGATGGCAGAACAGGAAGAAGAAACAAAGACCCATATATCTATCTAGCATCAGTTTCTTTACTACTTTTCAGTGCCCAAATCTGAAAAGTAGTGCCACCTAAATAATCTTATTTAATCTAACTTAATCTAATTTAAATAATCTAATTTAAAATGCATGCCTTTATGGAGCATCAAGTCAATGTCAACTCTTAGTGACCACATAGATATAAATTCTGTAGGAAACCTTGTCCCCAAACTGGTCCTTCATGTCTTCCCATGGTACACCCATTGCCATTCCGGTTCCAATTCCATTCCAATTTAGTCCATCCACCTCACTGATGGTCATCTTCTTCCTCTCCATCTTTCCAGCATTAAAGATATTTCCAAAGAATTACGTTCTTGCATAATGTGTTTGAATAAATCACACATATGCATGCAAACAATGGGGCATATGACAATTTATGAAAATGGTACCTTCAAATATCTTTGTACACCATTGGTTCTTATCCCTTCATAGCTTAAATCCCACCAGGCAATACAAAGAACCTGGATTCCACCGTGATCAAAACAAAAAGTCTTTTCCCCCAAGAAGAATCTTTCAGCTTATTATGTTAATATATTACACTTTAATATATTAAATGGTTAATTAAAGTTTCAGTGACTTAGATTAATTAAAGTTCTATTGACTTCATTGGTACACTATTGAAATGCAGCAACTTGCTTCCCCCCTCCCCCAGTGCAGATATCCAAATCAATAAGTCCATTGCAGTATTTGCTCATTTGGGATACTTGAAAGCTGGGGTTAAATCATTCCACCTCAATTGCCAAGAAAATCAATGAAAAGATTCACCATTGAACTAAGACTTGGAAAGAAGTCTTAGTTCTATAACTCTATAACCTTTGAGACATGGGATAAAATATGAATGCATGCATGTATAACTGCTATAAAGAACTTCAGAAGTCATTAGTTTACATCCTTTTCTGTCTCTTTTTTTATTTATTTCTTACTTAAATTTAATATAATTGTGGGGTCTGCCTGGGGTCTGGCTAGGAGAAAGCTTAGAACAGTAAGCTGTGTATTTGATCCACTTGCAAATTGCTATTCCTACTATATCTATTCTTGTTCTTCGCATTATCCCTGTCATGTCAGGGGGTCCGCAGTTTAGCATCTCACTTGGCACTTCATGTAATCTGAAGCATCTTGCATGTCTGCATCTTGAGTGTTGTGTCAGTTTTGGTGCATAATGATGCAAGATTGAAATCCGGGCCAGCTTGTCGCAGAGTCTGATGCCTACCCTCCCAGCAATGGCGAAATTTTCCTCTGTATTTGTTACGATGTAGTAATGGTTCAATTTGTGTTGAAATTTGTCTGTGAAACATGAACTTGTGTGTCTGCTAGTATTCAATCACCCAGGAGCAAAATGCAACAACTACTGCATTTCAGATTTCAATGAGATTTAAATAGGGGAGGAAAAAAATGGGTTATTGGAATTACATTAGTAGCTTGAATGCAGTCCTATCTTCCATTTAGTTAGCAGCATTAGACTAATTTACGTACAAAACAAAAACAAATTATAAGCATTACGTAAAATGAAATGCCATAGAGTTTAAACGAAGTATAGATCCATTACAATTGGGCACCAAAGTGGTTTCTTACTTGAATTAGAACCTTTAAAGTGCTCTAAATCAAAGAAAATAGGCCAATCCTGAACATTTTCTGCCATCATGTTCAGTACCCCCGTATCTCGCTCACAAGTTGAGGCTTCTTGTCTTTTACTGGGTGGTTCTTTCTTCTCCTTTTCTTTCTTTCTTTCTTTCTTTCTATCTTTCTTTCTTTCTTTTTTATTTCTTTCTTTCACAAACACCATTCTTTAGAAAACCTTCAAATAAATTTATAATGTTTCATAGAGGTGGGATAATTGAACAAATTCCCATAAACTATTCCTTACTAACACAACTAACAGTTGTGATCCCAAAGAAATCCAGCCATGATGAAATAGGACCCTCTCATCAGCAAGAAATCTAATACAATTCCATAGCAAGTGATCAATAGTTTGAATGAGTCCACAAACCAGACCTAAATTATCATCCACTTATTTCTTGTAAAGCAGAGCCCTCAAGAAGGAAACTTGCCAATATCTGCCAGGTAATCCATAAAGTGGAAAAACAATAATATGTGGGCAAAAGGAATATAGCTTTCATCAACATCCATTGATTTTGGCAAAAAAAAGGTTTATTTTCTCTTTTATGATTGAAAACATTAATTTAGTATAACATCCAGTATTTCTTGAGGGGCAAAATCATAATCAGCAAATTATGAGAAAGGCTAAGCTAAAGAATAGAACTTACGCTGCATTTTCTAATGCTGTCCTGCAACTTTGCAATAAATACTCTATCATTTTGTTAGCTCATATATCTGAATCAAATCATGCTTCAAGGTATCTTATAAAAAACCAAGCTGGGCTGCTCAAAATAATATCTAGTACTGTCCTGTTGCTTCCCCCCCCCCACACACACACACACTTTTGCTGTGTTTATCATCACAAAGATTATATCTTTCTGTTGTCCCTACATGGAGCTAAAATCTTAATCCAACAACTTTCCCTTTTCCCTTTGAACTTAGATTACAGCTTGTGTCTCCGTCTGAGCAGCTCAACCTTCCTTGTCATTAAATTAAGGCAGCCAGTTAATTTACAGGTTTTACAGCAGGAGTATGTAACTTCCAGCAGCTCAGAGTTCATAATTAAACGATGCTGAACAGAAAATGATCTCCACCTCCTGGAATCTGCCAGATGTAAATTATCTTGGCAGAGGAGACCTGCAGAATACCTTCTCTTCCAGACCTGATGGGGCAGGCAGATGTCAGCTGGGAATGGTGGTCTCTCAGATAACCCAACCATGAAGACTTTAAAGGTCAAAACTATCTCCATGAATTAAATTAAATTGAATTGAATATGGAAGCAGATTGGCAACCAATGCAACTCAGAAAGCAGAGGTGTGATCTCTACCTCTCTAGCATACAGATAACTTCACTTTGCAGCAGCAGCATTTTTCACCAAGCTGAAGCTTCTAAGTACACTTCAAGGGCAGCCCCATGTAGAGTACATTACAGAAATCCAAATGGGGGGTGGGGGGTGGTGGACAAAATCCAGAAATAGCATCAAAGAGCTCAGCAGAGAAATTGCTGTGCAGCAAAGAGCCTTGGTGGCACAGTGGCTAGAATACAGTACTGCAGACTACTTTTGCTGCCTGCAATTTGGCAGTTCGAATCTCACCAGGCTCATGGTTGACTCACCTTCCATCCTTCCAAGGTGGGTAAAATGAGGACCCAGATTGTTGGGGGCAATATGCTGACTCTGTAAACTGCTTAGAGTGGGCTGTAATGCACTGTGAAGCAGTATATAAGTGTAAGTGCTATTGCTATTGGTAGAATAGCAGAAATTCAACTGATATATGGGGGGGGGAGGTATGAAACTTTCCATAATAAAAGAATGTATAAACTTTGGTCAACCTAGATGTGTGGACAAAATCATATAATTCAGTAGATAACTATATCCCAATCTACTAGTTAGTAAATTTGATCTGATAAAAATCAAAACCAAATAAAGTTGTGCACTATATTCAGCGTACGGGCATGCTCTCTGTTAATTGCCTTGAAGGTTGTCCACAGTTTTTCTATCTTGCTTTTCTATCTTGCTTTAGTCATCCTATCTGTTTTGATAATAGACCTTTTTTTTAAAAATATTTCTTTTTTACAGTGTTTTATATACTAATATCTCCAAAACTGTTAAAACCACGCATTATGGTGAAAAGGTTCAGAATGCCTCTCTTATCATTTCATTTTGCTTGTAGCTTTAGAGAAAACAATTTCCTTCTAAAATGTCTTTCTAACATCCATTTCTAGATTGATTATAGAGCATTTTTGGAATAAGAAAGAAGCAAATCCGGAATGGCTCGTTAGCATTTTTGTTTTCATGTCCTCTGTATCACCAGCCAAAGAATGTGCTTTTCATTTATACCTACCTGGTATTTTACATGGGCTGACAAACACTTCAGCGCATTTAAAGAAATGAAGATGTATCATAGTAATAATATGTTATTTTTCCCACACCCTTCGCCTGCTACCATGTGAAGAGTAATTTAAATCAACTTCCAAGGCATGGCTTGCATTACTATGCTGAAATGTAGGTAAGTCAAACACTGTGAATGGATGGTGTAGGAGGAAGAGGTTTTTTTTTAGAAACCTCTAAATCCATATCCAGAAAATTAAATCATACTTCATTGATTGGTAGTTGCATTTTCTGTAAATATATTTTCAGAATTTAAGAACTCCATAAAAATTTTATAAACAAAGCATTTATTTTCTGAAAATATTTTCCAGGTGTATAAGATCAATTCATGTCTGAATATAAATTAATCTTGGAATAATATTAATTTTGGGAACGTTCGTCTTTCCCTAAATGGTGAGGTTTAATTACTCCCATCTAGTGATCTATAAAGAAATCTCTCTATATTGTATTGATATTATATACTACTAATTGAGTTTTATCATTTGATATACACATACTTAAATATTTAATAGATTTGATACAAATATAGACTTGATATTGATCTGGAAATGAAAATTGATACTGATATTGAAACAAACAAATTTTCTTTTGCCTTTGTGTGCATGGGGAATATTAGAAAGGGAGGGAAAGAAGAAGAGGAACTGGATAACTGATAAATGTTGTTTCTATCTGCAGTGAAAAAATGCTGCATTTGCTTAATCAGAGTTTTTGGACAATAATTTGATATTCTCTTATATGCTCTTTCCTTGTTCTTTCTCTGCTAAACAGGAATGTATGAATTTTTAAAAATGAAATTATAGATGGGAATTGCAGTTTTTGCTGTTTCCAAAGGAGATTTTCAAAAAGCAACTGGACTTTCTTGATGTTTGTCCTTGAAAATATTTTACTTTTCAGTCAAGATTCACCAGAACTAAAGAAGCTGCTTGGATGTTTTCAAGGGAAAATAACTCAAGAAAGTCCAGTTGCCTTTTGAAAAGCACCTTTGGAACAACCATGACATGGGATCAGAGGTGGGTTCCTAACAGTTCGGACCAGTTCTATAGAGTAGGTAGTAAACCTAGGGAGTAGTTCGCAGAACCGGTAGTAACGGCAGCCTGAA
>JANHFT010001408.1:328445-342207 GCA_032467955.1 Pseudoxenodon macrops
GCAGCACTAAAAAACTAGTTTCTGTGCATGCGCAGAAGCAAAATCCAAGATGGCAGCACCCATGGAGACACCAATGGGATCGGCTCCATGATGTCATTGCCAAATTACTACCAGTTCTATAGAACCGAATAGAACTGGTAGGAACCCACCTCTGGTTCCAGATAGTAGAAGCCTATCCCCAAATTATTTGTAAGAGGATCATTTCCAAATCTTGAATGACTTTTTTACAAAGTTTCAAGCAAAGCACTCCCTTGCTTGTAAGAACCGAGACTACCATGTTTTTTTATGATGTTCTACCTCAAGCCCTTTGAGTCTTCTCCTCTAGAGCTCACATTTTAGCAGAAAGCCGAGACAAGATTTCTTCTAAGCATTGGCTGAAGTGACTATCAGTTGGGCAGTTTCAGCATCTGCTACAAGTACCTGCCTTGCAGTCTGAATCATTGTAGACTCTGGTCTCACGGCCACTTGACATACAGTGAAGATCTTCCAGAGTAGGGGATTTCAGCACCCTGCAGGCAAAGGCACAATCCAGACATGGCAAAGCACATCAAGGGTCTCCTTAGCTGGCTACTTTTGATGAATACTGCAAGTAGTTCCACAGAGCTGGCCTGAAAAAGATCAAGGCAACACTCGTTGTTTTATCAAGGTGTACAGTGTTAACTTCATAGACAAAGAGAATAGTTCATTTCACCAGTATAAATCACATTGCCCAGTATGAATTCACTCACCTGACTGAATTTGCATCTGCACAGACCTAATTTGCAAAGCTATTCAGATCTGACATCAGTAGAGCAGTGTTTCTCAGCCTTGATGGTTTTAAGATTCTGGGGGTTGAAATCCACTCATCCTAAAGTTAACAAATACCACACTAGAGGATTCTCCTCAGAGTTCAAGGTTGGCAACGTACTGTTCTTTAATATCAATATAGCTTGGTTTTGTTTTTCATGTGTAGCCTATGATGTCACAAAGTGCCATTATAACCTTCCCTTTGTAAGGAGAAGATTGAATCCCTGAATATTGTGTTACATTATTTATGAACATTGAAAACTGCATTAATACATGAGAATAAAACAAGATTAAAACTTTAAGATAAATATGTTCTGAAATATGAGAGAGATTAATATTTAAAGAAATGACAACAGCCCACAAAGACGACGAAATAAACTAAACAGCTGTCAGCAACTGGCAGCTTCTTTCTTCTTAAAATTAATTTAGCAAAAATATAAAAACTCAGTTTCACACTTTGCTTGCTAGAATTTCATTACTAAAGGCACGGAGTTCATCTGAAAAAAATGAAAGCACATAATTGACGTGAAGATGTCTTGCTCACACATGTTGTGGCAAGCTTTACATAACTTTATTGCAGTAATTATGGTATGCTGCTGATCAAGAATAATTATCATTGTCATGGCAACCTCTTATGGAAGAAATTATTGGAGACAGAACAGGAGAAAGCTATTCTCTTTCTTGGAGAATATTTCAGCGTGTGTATTTTTTGTTTGGAAATCCATCAAATGCGTTGGTTTCTGTTCTGATAAAATAATGCATTGAATATTTTATTATAATTCATCTTAAATGAACAATACTGAAATACCTACATTCTGTAGAATCAGAAGCTGAGTCAAGCATTAAATATTCAGAATTAGGGATTCCATTCAACTACCTGGTTGTGAGGTCTCACAAACAATCTCTGGGCACACTTCAGAAAAAAAGTTAAGCTCATTGAACCCCTATTGAAATCAGCATCCATTAAGCACTTAATTTTGTATTAGATTTCAATGGAACTCAGTTCATTTTATTAAATCTTCTGACATATAGGCAGTCCTTGACTTACAACAGTTCATTTAGTGACCGTTCAAAGTTATAACAGCACTGAAAAATGTGATTTATGACCATTTTTCACACTTACAAACATTATAGCACCCTCCTGGTTATGTGATCAAAATCCAGATGTTTGGCAAACAACTCATAATTACAGCAGGTTCATATCCTGGGATCATGTGACCACCTTTTGTAACCTTCTGACAAGCAAAATCAATAGAGAAGCAGATTCACTTAAAACCTGTGTTACTAACCTAACAACTGCAGTGATTCGTTTAACAACTGCTGCATGGAAGGTCATAAAATGGGACAAAACTCACTTAGCAAATGTCTCACTTGTCCCAATGACAACTGGACTTTTTTGTTATTCTTTGAAGACGTTTCGCTTCTTATCCAAGCGATAATATAAATCCTTCCATTCCCCACCATCTAGTCAGAGCTGAAGAAACTTCTTAGCCATGGCAACTTTACAACATGTGGACTTCAACTCTCAGAATTCCCCAGCCAGAATGGACAAGTCCACACGTTGTAAAGTTGCCAAGGTTGGACACCCCTGATTTAGAATGTCATGTTGACAAAATAATAAATAGTAATGCTGATTACTTCCCCTTAGATTAGAGCTACCCATTGACAGGTAGCTCTTATCTGAGGAGCTGGAACTTTTGATTAGAACTTCTTTAAGACCCAGCAAATGAGACAAAGCTCTTCAATTAGAACTATTTCATCTTGATAAAAGTTATTTGCTAATTTAGCTGTGCTTCTTGAAGAGCAAATACGGTAGTTTCACTGAAAGTTAGGGTCAGTAACTGCCCCTTCAGTCTGACAAGAAAAATAAGATCTTCAGCAGATATTTAAAGAGACTTTTCATTCCTCGTGTCATCTACAATCTCCCCTGGCTGCAAAAAGAGCAAAGACAGAAGGCATGTCCAACATCTTATAGCAAGCTTAATCAAATATAGGTTTCACTGGCATAATCGGTATTCTCTACATTCTTTAATGAACAGATATTACAATTGCTACATATAAATCATGAGTTGAATCATGGATTTTCAAATGGTGGGCTATATGTCTTATAATTTCAAACATCAGCTATGTTAGAATCCGACACTATTTGTACAGCCACTATTTTCTCTTTTCTCTTCTAATGGATTATGAAAATTGTTGAAAACATCTGGAGAACACCACAAATTTCACAGATGCCTTTAGAGTTCCCCAAAATGCTGTCCTAACAATATCCTTCCAGATTTCAAGGATTGCTGCACTGAAATCTAATAATATTTTAGGAGTTCTTATTGGACAGAGTGATATCATTGTACTGTCTATGGAAAAGCAGATAGTAAAGGGACATACATTTTCTTTTTTATTTTCAAAGTATACAACATGTCTTCTACTTATTTGTTTATTCCAGGAAATTTTCACCCTGAGAATGCAATCTTGCTCTGCCACTTGACCAATACTGCATGGCCAGATGAAGGGATGAACTGAAACAGAAATATCAGAACATCCTCCAATGGAAGGCGACCTCTTTCTGTTCTCGTTTCCCATAACATTTTCTTTTTACAAAAATCCTATTACGACCTCCAATAAAGGGGAGAAAAACCCAACATTTTTCATACTTTATTCACACTGAGAAAAATAATTCTGAACATTGGGTTCAGCATGAGCGGAGGTGGTTTCCTACTGATTCTATCCTGTTGTATAGAACCGGTAGTAACTCCGCAATGACTTCACGGAGCCGGTTCTGTCAGTGTCTCTGTGGTTGCCGCCATATTGGATTTTGCTTCTGCGTATGCGCAGAAGCTAAATTTTGCTTCCGTGCATGCGCAGAAGCTAGTTTTTGACTGCTGCACTCGCTCAAGGTGTGACCCTGAGCTAACCCGCAGTAAGAAGATTCAGAACCCACCTCTGAGCATGAGTGTCAGTGCATGACTATCATATGTTTCTTTGGAAACATTAAAAGAAAATACAATTCAGTGCCTTGCCCTGCTCCCAATCTTCCTTTCTCACTACTTCATCTCTATATGGAAGCTGATCTGGTCATTAATATTATTTGTATATCATATTCCACACACACTGCCAAAGGCAAGTACATATAAAATGTTTCAAAGTGCCATGCTCAAGGCTAAATGACAGCTTGAATCATAACATTGCAAATTATCAGTTGTGTGTTCTGCTCAGCTCGTAGGCAAAGAACATAATTAAAACATTAGTGCTGAGTTAATTAAGACATTTACCAAACGTTTGAAGTTGTTGCATCATTTGGGTGTAATTTTTTTTTCACTTTGTCATTTAAAAAAAAAAAATTCTATTATGAGTAAGGGCCTCAAAAGCTGGAAGCAGCCTTGGCTTTCTGGATTTGTGAAAGGGCCTGAAAACAGTTGAGATGAAGCCTATACTTTGTTTGTTTTATCAGTTTATGAAATAAGAGTGAGTCAAAGAGAACAAAACCAGAGACAGTGGCTTCCATCGATAGGGATCAGATTGCTTAGAAGGTTTAAATATTTAATCTATATTTCACTATTTACTTGGGGGTAAATTCCAAGTTAGGCCTACTGTATTTTTAATTGGTTATGATAATTAATTCTACTGAAATCAGTTTGACTGTCATCTCAATATTTTAATGGATAGAAAGAAAGAACCTTTGTTTAGAACTGATAGATACACCAGGAGGATAGGAAAGCAAATGCTGTGTTGACCAGATTTTACATGTCCTGAAAATAGATATGCTAAGGGAGGTCAAAGTGACTGTAAATTCCCCCTTTCATTAGCCCATCAGTTTAAATTTATCTGCTTGAAAACAACATATCATTTAGATTGAACTCCAGGTCTCATCTTTTTTTTTCCCTGTCATTAATTCTACTAACAATTAATAGCAAAGAAATACAGATGATAAGTCTATATATAATCACCCAGAATTTCTGATTGCTTAGCAAGAAATTTAGTTTGAAGGAGCATATATTTCAGTTTAAAACAATTGTAACAATCTGCATGGAACAGATTAAACAAAGATAACATTTTTCTTTTTATATCCAGGGGACTTGTGTTGTGTTGATAAATCAATGGAATTAAGTGGTCCTTTCCCAAACTAGGTAACATCATCAGTGCATCATTCAGTTATACATGTCCCACTGGTTTTAATGGAGTTGTGTTAAGCATGAATAAGTCTATATCCAAGTGTGATGGTATGTGGGAATGACCTTGGAAGAAAGGAGGAAGACTATTGCCTAGACTGCAGATGTTTGTCCAGTCTCCCAAGGCCATTCCCACATACCATTCACACTAGATCACTATCCATTTAGCATACACACATCCAATAATTATGGAGATGTAACTGAAATAAACTGAACACATAATAGTCGAAACAATAAGCAACATGGAACTCTGAATAATTTTCACAGGGAAAGGTTTATACAGCACATTGTATCACAAGCTGCAGCGTATTGTATCTGTTTCTGCATAGTGAAATAGTTGCAGGGTAGATGCAAATAAAGTCAAGATGGTAGCTATAAGCATGTGATCAAGCCCTACTCTTTTTTTTACATGGAGAAAATGATGAAAAATGTGGCAACTTAGGCAAAAGAAACATTCCTAAAATTTCAGAAGAAAGATACAGAGTACTTTCAGGATGATGTTTCATGACAAGGAAAGAAGATGGATGATGAAATTATATAAAATTATTATTTTAATAATCAACTTCCTCCTAGTACAACCTTCTTGCAATTTGTCCTTTTAAGCAAGAAAAGGCATTCAAGGATGTTAAGAAATATAGAGGAAAAAACAAGAAGCACGACAGATGTTTATACAATGAAAGATAAATTTGCAGAGAGATCATATGTTTAGGTGTCTGCTCCAATTAGAAAGTGAGATATGACAAGCAATAGATCAACAGTCATAAAGGAAAACACCAGGTGCAGATAAAATACCCATTAAACTATTAACAATTGTTGAAAAGGAAGAAGTTCAAGTGCTAACAGCTCTATGTTAACATCCATGGAACAAGGCAGCATGGGCTCATATTTGAAAAGTCTCACAATTGAAAGGTCTGTATAATTACACTGAAGAAAACATGTACACTACTAAACCATATCTCATGGTTTTTGCCAAGAACATATGAACAAGTATAGAGCGATACGTGAAAAGATAAATATAAATTTAAAAAATAAATATAAACAAGAATGATAAAGGGACATGAGAATAGATAACTGAAATAAAATAGATTACTTTTTCAATGAGCTTCTAGCTCTTAGCAAGGAATATATGGCAACTTTTTTTCTTATTATTTATGGGTTGTTATGTTTAGTTATAATGGATTTGGAGAAGTATTTTTAGATGTTGCATTTTATCAGTGGTTTTACTGTACATCAATTACCTGGCAGACAGTATAGAAATAATGCAAATAGATAAACAAACAAATAGGAAAACAAGAGATTATAAGAAGCCAATTTATCTTTGTTTTATTGATCACATAGATCAGGAAAAAATAGGGAATGTATTACAGCTAATTGTTCTGCCAAAAGTCCTATTTTTTCTTCTTAGAACATTTTACAAGGAACAAGATGTACTATAGGAATTAAATTTGGAGAAACAGAGTCACTCAGAAAAGATAAATGAGTGAGACAAGAATGTATATTATCCTTGTAATTATTGGACTTAACAGACCAAATGGAAGAATGATAGGACTGGAAGAGATGACAGGAATAAAATAAATGCCAAAACATTAACAATTTGGTATATGTAGACAAAAACACTTTGTTAAAAAGAAATAAGGAAAAATTAGAAGATACCAAGAGGAAATTAAAAAGGGAAAGTGAAAAAAGGTTATATCTAAAAGCTCTTGTGCTTAATGAATTTACAGTTGAAAGTGGAAAAAGGTTTTTTTTCCCCAAGCTTCAAATAAAGATAGATGGTGTATTGGAGAATAAATTAATTGTAAGGATGAAGGCAGGGGCAAAACTAGACAAGATCATGAAAGTTAAGAATTATTTCTAGGACAATAAAGATTAGAATAGTTAAAACAGTGGGTCTTCCTAATAGTAATGTATGTCTCTGAAAGCTGGACATTGAGAAAGAAGAATTATGGATCTGGAGACAATTACTGTGTACCATGGGCTGCAAGAAGAATCAATCAATCAAGCTGGGACTTAACCACAAGGTGACTGATCCCTTGAGGCTATGATCAGCAAGCAGATGCTCATGGAACTAGAAATAAAGTCCTATGAAAACACTGAAGGCATTGAGTATATTTAGCCTTGAGGGGGAAAAATGACTGAGGGTAAGAGTGCATTCTTCAACAATTTGAGGCGATGTCGCACAAAAGAATGCCACAGCCTTTTCGTTATCATCCCAAAATGTGGGAAATAGGTAAATGAACTCAAGTTACAGGAAGACAGATGCCAGTGGAATGTTAGAAATGTGTTCTAGCAGTATGAAGAGTTTGACAGTGAACCTGGTTGCTCCTTCACTGGATGGGTTCAAATGTACCACACAGCCAGTGAACAGATCATTTGGGGTCCACCACTTAGGACTGAATAGTCTAAATATCTCCTTCCAACTCAATGATTCTATGATTCTATAATCTATACTATATTCGCAACTAAATGGGAGTAGTGATATTTTTCAACTCTGCATGTTATTTTTAGCATGTAACATAGACTACCGTAATACATTATTATATCTACACAATAACTTATTGTTATTATCCCCAACAGTAAATTAAGAGGATTAGTAAGCAGAAAACTGAGAGATAGGTTGTAATGTTGATTATTTACTTCCAACAGTAGAGTTTTAGCTTTACTATATTATAGCATCTCTTTACAAATAGTCAAAAAATGTAAAGTTGAAAGAACTTATTGCCGAGAGTTCAGTAGAACGCTTCCATAGATTGTGATAATGTGAAGTTAGGTTTGTTTGCTGTGATTCTGAAGGCAATTTCCATTCTGTGATTCTATGCATTTAAGGTGATCATTAAAACAAAATAAAAGTAACAAAATAAAACAAAACAAAAGCAACAAAATATTCAGTCTGCAGTTTTGGATTCCATCAGATGTTACTTTGGGAAATTTGATTCTAAGGACTTAAGGATATACTAATCAGTATCATTTGAAACCAAATATACTTCAGTGGCATGAGACCAAAGGCTAGCAAGAGAAAGCTCTATAATTCAAATTAGGTAGTACGTTGACAACAAATAAATAATTAGTGACCTTTTGTAGTAAGAAGGCATTTCTCGTAAAACGAGTGATCCATTTCTCAGATATGGATTAGGACTCTATAATAATAACTTTTGTATCTTTTCCTTTGTGTCTATCATAAAGGGGGATAGCGATCCTATCAATAACTCTGGCATTGCAAATATGTCTCTTTTTACCTTTCCATTGCTCTCACTGTAAGCAGATTCAGCAATTTGTCTTGATTTGCTTTGGACAGAATTTCTACCACTTGAATGATGGTTCACCTTTACAAGTTCAACTGAATTATCATTTTACTTCTGTATCACTTGTGTTTTCTCCTGTGTGCTAAATACATTCTGGCTTCCTTTTACTGTAACATGTATTTGCACAGATGTTTCATCTTTTATTTGTGACAGGGAAATAATATATTCAAGGAATTAAAACTATACCAATAAAACATTGTGCAGCCTGTCAAAGGTTTCAGACCAGATGGAGTTCATAAATAGTTTGATAAATGTGTGCACAGATAAAATTATGAGCTGAAATAAGACATATTTAATATTTTGGTGGATTTCATGTCCTATTTTTGTTCATTTGAACTCAGATAAAACAAATGAGCAGGCAAGAGTGATTCTATTTTTTTCTTCTTACCCAATTCTTCCCTTTATCTATCCTTAGTTATTCTACTAATCTGCCTCTTAGATGGCTGTTAAATGCCAAATTATTCCTGTGCTAACAGAATAATTACAATCTACAACTTCACTTTGGATATTAAATATTAGATCCTTATATCAATAAAGCCTGGATATTTAAGGTAAGGATGATCAATTTTATTTATTTCCACCTAATGCAGCCTTAATAAGATATAGGAAAGTGGTACCAACTTCAGGTTACTTTTTAGATTCTTTGCAGGATGCAGGCATTGTTTAGGATTGTCTGTTTTAGAAACACTTTCTTTTTATTTTATTTTAAAGAGTCCTTGGAATAGAGTTTATTTGGTGTAACCATATTTGACCTTAAGTTCCATCATTCTATAGAATCTGGAGATAAAGAAGAAGAAGAAAAGAAAGAAAAAAGCAAAAGCAAATTGAATAATACAAAGAGAAAGAAAAAAGGGCCAGAGGAAAAAAAGAATAGCTTCCAACTTTTTTTGTCCAGATATAAAATATATTAAACTCTCAGTCTAAAATCAACAATAATTCAACAATAATAGTATTTCTACTTGTCAAATCCCAAAATTAAATTTTCATTTCTTTCAGTTTCTAGCCAAAGACAGTTTAAGTTGAAACAAAGTTAGGCAAAGGCTTTTCTCTAATCAGAGTGGCCATCTCATCCAAATACATTAACTTCACCATCCATTCTTCTAGAGACTACATTTTTGAATTAGCCAAAACATGGATGTAACAGTTGAAACAAGTCAATGTGTGGAAGAGGTCTGAATTTTATTCCAACCCTGAAGTTTCATTTTTGAGGCTTCAGGATGGTACATGGTATGTGAATGAATCCATGCCATTCTGTGTTACTTAATCCTTTCCCTTCTTGACTCATTGATTTAGAAGTGAATTGTTCTGTGCAATGAGATTAGAAAGAGCCAAGTATGATTCCATCTATTTTTAAAGATGCAGTGATCTGTATACTTCCAAAGAAGTCTAGCCTCAATCTAGAAGTCCTTAACAATTGTTAGCTACCTGCTAATCTTTCTTTAAGCTACTTGTTTGACTAGTTCTTGCATAACCTCTTGTCTGTTGATAGATCCACATCATCTGAATTAATATCTGGTGTTGGCACGCAACATCTTGCTAGATGAACCATGGGATATATGTCAACTGAAGCTTACCTCTTGTTCTTTTTTTACTCTTATTGAAGCAAGTAGAACACAAATCAAAATCTGGATAACTGAACAGCAGATGGGGAGGGAAAACTCTCATTTTTACTTATCAATTTAGAATAACCAGTCAGTAAAACATAAAGGCTGAATCTGGATTGCAGTAAAAATCTGTCTAATCCAGCATTTCATTTCTACTGAGCTTAACCACATGCAAATAGAAAGCCCACAAATTGGATACTGAAGAAGTAGTGTGTGTTCCCCAGCAACAGGTATTTAAAGTAATAATATATGTGATAATGGGATGGTAGATAATGAAAATGACTGATGACTGATGACCCATGAATTTATCTTTTTCTTAAAGACATCTCATTTTAATAATTTTCTAGTTATCCTTGTTAAGAACCAAAGTAACAACCAGTAGACACTTTGATTGGGATGGAAGAATTAAACCAAACCTCATTTCCCTACATGCTATAGAACTACCAATTACATCATTTCAGTGAGTTGTGAACTTAGTTGTTCCTTTAACTCTCTTTAGGTTGCATTTGCCCTGGTTTGTTTGTTTTTTTGGCTGGGAAGCATAATTTATTTTCTTTTTTTAATTTTTTATTATTTTTAAAAACAAAAACTTATCTTTTTACAACATTTCCGTATCGGTATACATCTGCACTTTTACCTTCTTCCCCTGTCACATTGATACATTTATACATGTGGTTTCTTTGTTCTTTGTTTTTATATTTATATACTAGTTTACTTACAAGAGTTATGTACAATATATGTTTATACCATTTAAGGGGATTTATAATCATACACATTTATCAGATAGGTTAAGTAGTCCTGCTGCTGCTGTCCATTTTTTAAAAAAATATTTCAATATATTTAAACTACTGAGTGATCCAATATAAAAGCCAATCAACAAAGCATAAGATTACAACTCATAAAAAGACTTACAATAACTCTTTGTTCTTACCTGTGACATATTCTCTTCTGCATTGCCTGAAACCTAGTATATTATATTGTAAACCTTCACATATTTCCATGAACAACAGAAACTAATAGGGGTTTGGGAGCTGCAAAACTCATCCACGAGGAATGCAATTTTTCATGTTTCTTCAAAAAGAGCAATTGCCACTTGGCACCCAGCCTTCTTTTAAACACAATTACTTGAAAGTAATTCTCACTGAGGTCAATGAAAATTTTCCTTCTAGTTACAGTAAATGCTTGGATTCTGACATTTGACCCTAAAAAATTTACCTGGAAGTAGACTCTGCTATTTTCAGTGGGGCTTCCAGCCAAAGGATCAGACCCCCAAGGGGAAAAAAACTGTTTGGCATTCCTTTCCAACAATGAAAATAACCACAATTAATGCATTAACTATTAACTATTTTTCATTTCCTCCTTTGATGGATTAGTACTACTGACATCAATTTTCTCTACAAGAAAAAATAAAACTGCTTGCTGTATGAAAGTAAGATAGAAAATAGAATAATATTTTAGAATACAATGAGTAAGCTTTCAGACCAGTCTGCTACTGTTCATTCTGTGCCAGGATAAATCATTTTTTATCAGAATCAGAATAGAATAGAATAGAATAGAATAGAATAGTTTACCATTATTAAGAGATGGGTGAAAATGCAAAACACACATTCATATTTTATTATTTTTTTACTTTGTTTTCAGAGTAAATATATATTTCATAAGTATTTTTCATTCATATCAACACCATTTCATTTACCACTCAAAGAATTGGTAATGTCTCTTTGATAAACTACCTAGTTATTTATATGTTTATATGTATATTTTTTGGTGTGTGTGTATATACACCAAGAATGAAATTCAGCAGGTTCTGACAGGTTCTGGAGAACCAGTAGCGGAAATTTTGAGTAGTTCGGAGAACTGGAAAATACCACCTCTGACTGGCCCCAGAGTGGGGTGGAAATGGGGATTTTGCAGTATCCTTCCTCTGCCATGCCCACCAAGCCACGCCCACCGAACCGGTAGGGAAATTTTTTGAATTTCACCCCTGGTATTCACCACACACATGCACGCGCACACACACACACAATTTAATTTCCATCTTGCTGCCGGTTTAAGTTAAACATATAGAAATAAAATTGATAGTCAACAAATCAATACATTCTGATAAATCTGGAACCAATCATATAAAAAATAAGATAAAAATTAATGTGTTACATCAACAAACTAAAGTTACAGCGAAATGCATCAACTCCCAATGTAACAATAATTAAAGTATAGCAGTTAAAAACCTTTAAAAATGTAGGTGGCAACATCCCATTTCTAAATAATTTTGCTGTTTGAAATGTTCACTGAAAAGAACCTACTGTAATTTTTTTGTCCTCAAAAGATGGAGAACTTGAACTAACACTTTTGTGCTTTATTTTTGTGAGATATTTATTTAATGCAGTTTTGTAGATTAATCCATGACAAGCTCTGTTGAAACAGCATCTCACAAGAATAAAAGGGAAAAGAAATATATAGCAATGGCATACAATTTATAGAGCAAATTAATAGCCAAATGAATTGACAGCAAAGTGAATCAAGAAACTAAATTTTCTGTTTGATTTATGGCATCAAGTAAGTTTCAGTTTTTAGAAGCCACATAGATAGATTTTGTCCATGGTGACCCTTTCCTACTTCTTGCAATGATGTACATATCTTTAATAGGACAATATAACTAAGCAAGCCACTATAATTTGTGTGTTACTCAGGGTTATACATACATACATTTCAAAATAATACACAAAATTGATATAGATAGGATTCATGAAAAAGGCATGTATCAACCTGACTAGGACAACATACCTGAGATGGAACCAGTGAGAAGGCCATTTCTTCCAGGTAAATACAGAGTTGAAGAAGACTTTTATAAGTAGAGATGGACCTTCATATATGACATATTCAGGACCCAGAATTTGCAGGTTCAACATGATGGCTATCTAAATGCAAAAAGTATATAAAATATTATACTTAAACTCCCTAGCCTACCAAAACAGATTTCTAAGAGCAAATCTAAAAAATCAATTAAATTTTAGGAAGCTTGATATCTTCCAGATTCAGTTGTAGTTTAGAGAGGAATCATTCATCACTAAACTCAGATGTTTCATTGTGACTATTCCTTCATTTAATAAATCTGATTTCATATTTGACCTCCTCCAAAGTTGGTGGAAACAAACATTTCTATTCCTTCATTCCTAATTGGCCAATCTCACATATGTGCTTCATTATCTGTGATTTCAGTTCACCAGTAGTCTTTGCTATATCATTCTACAGATCAAGACTTCCACCCATATCAAATTTCTCACACTTCTTGCCATTAAATATCAGAGCCTTAAGGAAATAAACACACACATCTAAAATTATCTACATGTCCACAATATCCACATGCAAGATAAGGCGATTATCTTCTGTCTCTTTTGTAAATGAGATTCCAAATTGTTTAGCTGTAAGGTGGAGAGAGGGACCCAAGTTTTTAGGGCCTGTAAACACAATGGGAACTTTGATCAAAGGTAATCAATCTGCTTTCAAAATGGTTGCCTTCTTTTCGATCTCTTTTTCCTGATATCTGCCATTTTATTTTATGAAATACCTCTGGAATTATACAGGATATAGAAGTACCACCAGCAAGGCAGATTTTACTTGGAGCTAAAGCTTTACAGCATGTTACATTTGTTTTTAAAAATAATATAAATGGTAGCACAGGGAAACTGATGAACATCAAATCAGCTATCCGATGCATTGGTGACCATTGGCATCCTGGTTTCAACTAATCCAGGAAAGAGGGAGCGAAAGTGTTACATTAAAATCATATTGCTACTGTCAGGCAATATGATCATCCCTGATCAGCTACACCAGTGATGGCGAACCTTTTTCCCCTTGCGTGCCAAAAATGGCCAAAAATGGCGGTGCCAACATGCAACCCCCC
>JANHFT010001408.1:373598-387194 GCA_032467955.1 Pseudoxenodon macrops
TACCTACCTATCTATCTATCTATCTATCTATCTATCTATCTATCTATCTATCTATCTATCTATCTATCTATCTATTTTCTGAGTTCTTCTTGCCATTGCAACATAATAGATTCCTATAGCCAGTTCTTAACACGCATTTACAAACAAACATAGTGCTATAGCTTATTTTCCTACATATTTGGCATGGGATTAAAAAAAAAAAGTCTAAACTGAAGAAAAAAAGTCTCTGTGCGATAGCCTGCAGAGAATATTTTTTATTCATTCCGTAACATAGAGAAAGGGAGGGTGGGAAAGAAAATCTAACAAGTGAAGTCTGAAACCTGCTAACAGGGATTTTACAAGCAGAAAGGAGTAATAGCAACTTATACAATTTCTTGTCAAGTCTCTTCACTAAACTCGGGGACAATAATTGAAAGAGACTGACTTTCAAACTCTTTGGAATAATGAAAAGCTCTCTCTCTCTCTCTCTTTTGCAAGACTCTTGGGGATAATGGAATGCACCTTTCCAATTTACATTCCCCCCCCCTCCTATTCCATATTTCATTCTTGTGTCGAAGCGGTTCATTCTGCTGGGAGCATCTGCCTTTCACAAACGCCCCGGCTAAACTTCAGTCTCGCACACCTGGCCATTGTAGGCGACAAAATGGCTGCAGCATTGGATGCTTAAGGAGACACACTAATGACATCATCACCCACACTTGTTCTCCCAGCAAAGCAACTGCGGAAAAATCTGTCGCTTTGAGTGTCAGAGTTACCGTACTTCCTGATAGGACTATCCTAGCTCAACCTTAATTGAGACTTAAAAAATGAATCAGGAATCAAGAAGGAGTTTGGCGCACCGAGAACCATCTCCTTCTTCAAGGACATGAGGTTCACCAAGGACAAACGTTCTTGCAACTGAAAACCGGGATCTCTACCCTTTTTCCCGTGACTCAAGGTCAGAGGATGCTAGAATTGGATCCCACACATGGGAAACACACAGTTGCTTTCCTTACTTGATCAAGTTGTTGTTAAGGCTGCAATTAACATGGAAGCATCTACTGAGGGATACTCCTAGCACAGTTATGATGAGAACAAAGGACCACTGCAAAACAGGGCGTCATAGTCAAAAATTCTCACTCAGCTACACTGAAAATCCCTACTGCAGAATTTTTAACACAAGGTGTGTAGAATGGCAAAACAAGCCTACGGACTGGGCAACGTATAGGGTTTGGAGCACGTATATTTGTGTTTTTTTCTCTCTCGACTATAATCTAGCAAATATGGTCATTTATAGCACTCTTCGGTAGGAATCTTCGACAGCGCTAGGATGCCATGAGCCCCCGCTATACTCTAGAGGAATGACTTCGAAGTTAGAACGGTGCTGCAGAATATGAGATCAAACAACCCAAGGTTACTCAAACCAGAATGTAGCCAGGACGAAGGAAAGTTGAATTCTTCTAGAGCCTTGTAGAAGAGTCCCTGTTCTCTTCTTGCAGATAGCAACGGTTTCTATAGCATACCAATAAAGGGAATGCATTAATTTCTGAACTGCATTCCCATAAGTTGCCTCCCTAAACAAGGTGGTAGGTTTAAGACAATCCAAAATTCAAAATTCCATGCTGTAACAACTTGAGTCTGAACTGTACAAGCTGACATGGCTGGCTTCCTTTCCTGTTATTATAGACTTGGATGCAGTTCGAACATCAGTAGCAGATCCAAATCAGAAAGTAGTCTACAAACAGTAGCATATCAAGACAGAAAGACGGAAAGACGGAAAGACAGGAAGGAAGGAAGGAAGGAAGGAAGGAAGGAAGGAAGGAAGGACAGACCAATCTCACAAGATCTGACATTTCACGATTCCTTGACTTAAACAAGGATCATGGTGAATCAAGCAAGAAGCAATCATCTAGATCCAGCTAGCTGTCTAGAACCTAGGACAAATGGAAGTTTTAAGAAATCATCACCCTGATGTCTTTCAACTCCTTAAGTCTCCACCACTCGGCTCTTCCTTGTTCATCCCAAAACAGATTGTACAGGAATGCAGGCAACTCCCTGCATTCATTCAACTTACAGCTCTGAATGCCAGCCACAGAACTAAATTATAATCACCCACCCACCCCAAACCAGTCGATACCAGGAAGAAAGGAAGGAAACGAACATTATCTTGACTATTGGAAGGGGAAGAAGGATGAGGGGAAGGTTTGCCTTTAGGCCTCACAGAATACCAATGTGTTACACTGCTACAGGTCCAAATCTTTGATCTTCCCTTTCTGCAGAAGCTATGATGTAGAAAGCCAATGTACTAAGCAGACAGTTCTATGCTGAATATAAATTATCCTTTAAATGCAGCGAAGGTATTCTCCTGCTCACATTTAAGAGAGAAGGCAGGTTTTTTTTTTTGCTAGCAGGAAAGACAAGACTGTGAAGCAATAACACCTTTTGTGCAGGTGGGGAAAAAAGAATTAAAATGCGGACAAAGATCTGAATGGTTAAACACTTTTAAGGAGAGGAAGACACGCACAGAGACAGAGAGAGAGAGAGAGAGAGAGAGAGAGAGAGAGAGGGAGAGAGGGAGAGAGGGAGAGAGAGAGAGAGAGAGAGAGATTAATGGTTGGTTGGAAAGATCAAACGGTTGCTTGGACTCCACTCTTAGTAACTGCACCTTCTTACTTTGTGATGTAACAGGAAAAAAGGGATTTCCAGCAAAGCAAAACAACCAAAAAGGGGACATTCCTAATCTTTGGTGTCTGCATTTAATCACACGTATAAAACAAAGTGTTGTTCCACATCTGTGCCTGTTCTTGGTCTCCAATGGAAATCAAATAGATTGCCTCTAATCTGTTTTAATGTACAGCGATGAGCTCATTCATAAAAGAGTTCTAACAAAGCTTCCATTACTTAGAGGTGGGTAGAGATCAAAGAAGATCAAAGCACCTCCTGTACCTATAGGAAAAGGGAGCTGTTAATTAGATGAGAAGAGACTCACTCAATGAGCTCTAACCTCAGGCAGGCGATGCAGAAGGAAGAGACATTACAATTCGCACACAGGATCGTCCCCCACAAGTCAGCCCACACTTTTGCTACCTCCAGTTGTCTTAGGGGCACATTTAAATGCAACCCACAGCTTCAGAGCTTTCAACTGGGCATTGAAAATAGCATACAAAAGAGGCAATGAAATTCTAGTTGCTGTATTTATCATTCATCAGTGATTTATGAATGATAAATACATCAGCTAGAACTTCAGTGCTCGACTGATGGCACCATCCAACTACAATCCACCACTTCTTTTATGATAAAAGGAAAAGCAAACGAAGAGAAGGGCTAAGGGGTGACAAGAAGGCAGGAGAAGAAGGAACGGACGGAAGATTTTCCAAGAGAGATCCAATCTAGAATGAAGGAGAAACTTCCTGTTAATCAGAACAATTAGTTAGTGGAACAGTTTGCCTCCAGAAGTTGTGTGTGCTCCATCACTGGAGATTGTCAAGAAGAATTTGGACAACCATTTGTACAAGATAGTTGTTCCTCTGTCTCATATAATGTATGTGGGTATATGTATGATTTTGTGTGTGTGTATGTATCTATTTATTTATTCATTCATTCTGTCATGCTTATGTACTGTATATTGGAAGGGGAGACCCTTTGAGAGCTGTAGGCAACAAAATGTTATGTTAATGTTTGCCGATTAGTGTACATTCAAAATGACAATAAAGTTATCAAGATCAAGTAAGGTACTAATACCACTCTATAAAGCCTTAGTAAGACCACACCTAGAATACTGAATCCAGTTTTGGTCACCACACTATAAAAAAGATGTTGAGACTCTAGAAAAAGTGCAGAAAAGAACAATCAAGATGATTAGGAGACTAAAACATATGATGAATGGTTGCAAGTAGTCAGCATGGCTAGTCTAGTAAAGAGAAGAACCAGGGGGTACATGATAGCGATATTCCAATATTTGAGGGGCTGCCACAGAGAGGAGGGGGTCAAGCTATTTTCCAAGGTACCTGAAGGCAATACAAGGAATAATGGATGGAAACTGACCAAAGAGAGATTCAACCTGGAAATAAGGATACATTTTCTGACAGTGAGAACAATCAACCAATGGAACAGCTTGCTTTCAGACATTGTGGGAGCATCATCACTGGAAGATTTCAAGAAGTGTTTAGACTGCCATTTGTCAGAAAAGGTGTAGAACCTCCTGCTTGGGGGGAAGGGGAGGGTTGGACTAAAAGACCTACAAGGTCCCTTTCAACTCTGTTAATCTGTTATAAATCTGATTTTATCTCTCTCTCTCTCTCACGCATGCACGCACGCACGCTCGCACACACACTTGAGATCTATGTATGGGACTAGTCTTTCTGGAAAGGTTTGTAGGTCTGCTAACACATAACCAGGTCAGTTGTTTACTGTGAATTTACCAGTTCTTTTGTTGCTAATTATATAATACAACAATGACTCTATTAGTTATTTCACATTCTCCACCATGGTTATGTCCCATTAATAAATCCTGGAAACAGTTCCGTAGGGGATGCTTTATAGACCTAATGCTGCTTGCTTGATAGCTTCCTGGCTGATGCACAGAGAAGAAACCTTCCAGTGAAACATGCGGAACAAGTCGGCTATGGAACTGCAACTCTAAGCATAAAATAGCTGTAGAACAAGCCATTGTATGATCTTTGGATGTGGAAGGGATTTCAATGTAGTGAGAATCTGAAGAGTTTATATTAGATCATTAGTGAAAGAAGCAAACATAAGCACAAACCTATGCAACGTTGCTCATAAGGCCCACATTTTTCATAGCATTTGGAGAAGTGCAACCTTGGTAACAGACTCCCTCATCCACTGAGAACAATGAGTCACGAAAACAAACTATTCACAAAGATATTTCAACTTTGGTTCCTGTGGGCAGTTCTGAATGAGGACCTCAGAAGGGAATATGCAAAAACATTTGCACTACAAATGGCACTTTATTATGCCTAAAAGCAACTCTCAGGTTCATTCACTTCAGATTCTTTCTTCTTCTTCTTCTTTTTTGCAGGACCTTTATTGGTATAAATGGCAGCAAGTTCAACATTTCTGATCCTCGAAAACTGAGCAGAAAAACACTTTATGCTGGATGGCAAAATAAAATATGGACAAATTAAAAAAAATACTACAATTTGATTTGGCAGGACTATTTTCCTAAATGATTTTCTATGAGAGTTTTTCATACTCACATTCTACAACTGTCATAGCTTAGCTAACTTATGGATGTTATACCATGGCCACCCAGGTCCTAAAGAGGGTAGCATTTCTCTATATCTATTGAGGCCTTATTTAGAGAGCTCTAAAACTTTTTCAAAGTATCCTTAGGAACATCTCCAAGTAAAAAAGCAAAAAGAAATTACAATTTCCAGAGGTACAAAAATTTAATAAAGCATAAAGCATTATGTTTACACCTGTGGTCTTGCCATTGGAAGTAGAATTACTTAAATTAACTGGCCTTCTAGGCTGATGGCTATATTTTACTGACTAGAAAAAGCCATCTCCTTAAATAGTAACCTTCCTAGATTGCATGTTGAAGACTGCCTCTAAGCTTTCTAAAACTATGGAGGAATGGGTATTATAGTATGCCAAGTTAAATGTTATACTATTCTTAGACAAATAACAGTACAAGTACTACAAACATTTTGCTATTAAAACATTTTCTAAATACCTTGGAACCAATGGGGGGGATTCAAATTTTTTTACTACTGGTTCTGTGGGTGTGGCTTGGTGGGCATGGTGTGGCTTGGTGGGCGTGGCAGGGAAAGGATACTGTAAAATTTCCATTCCCTCCCAATCAGCTGGGACTTGGAAGGCAGAGAATAGATGGGGGCAGGGTCAGTCAGACGTGGTATTTACCGGTTCTTCAAACTACTAAAAATTTCCGCTACCGGTTCTCCAGAACTGGTCAGAACCTGCTGAATCCCAACTCTGCTCGGAACATCCTATTTCCAATTAGCACAGATTTTGAAATTATACCAAGGTATCTGTGGGTCAGCATCAATTGTCTCTGTCTTAGCACTGTTGTAGCTTCATATTCCAACCTGAGAAGCATCTATAGAAAAAACACAATGTGAGTCATGTTCTTCACTACTCCTACCTGCATGATGCCTGAAAGTTATCAGCTAGGATTAAATGGTTAACCCTTGTGGAAGAAACTGAACTTACAGCAGTAATGGGTTATTCTTAAACAGGCTCTGGATTCAGGACATGTGACTACTTGACTTTTCTTAAGAACTTGGATGGTAAGGTCTCTTTTGCTACTGTTTTCTTCTCTAAATCAAATTCTATGCCATAAAGAGGAGGTATGACAAAATTTCAATTGTTAACAGTTTAACTGCAGCTGCTATATGCTAAATTCCTGTTGCATAAAAAATAGGGTAAGATGGCCACAATGCTTCCTTGTACTTTCAGGGGAAGGGAGAAATTATAATTGAAAGTTTACAATTTCCAGAGGTACAAAAAATCATCCCCAAGGAATTGAAATATATGCCATCTATGCAAAAAAAAATATCCATTAATCATCCAAGTCTGAATTCTTTTGCAAAACTTATATTAATCTTGTCATAATTCATCATAAATGTTGTTCCTTGTAGAAAGGTATTCAAGAGCATAGAGCCCACTATAGCCCTATTAATGTTTGCTCCCAAAAAATCACCATGTCACTTGTGTATAATAACACTGTGATATACCTATTGCAGTTGAGGAAGGGGGTTGAAATTCTGTTTTGATGCAATAATACATACCTTACCTTTCTTCTGATAGGTCCAGAGATACAAAGTTGACTAACTCTATTACACCTTTATGATTAACATTCTTATATATTTTGTAAATAAATGCAAATAAGCCAATTTCAACTGATGTCACCTTGTGTCTGCCTCTTAATTTTGCCATTGACAGATGGTCAAATATCTGCTTGAATATGAACATATGATCCAGATACTGTATTTTGCTGTTAATTTCTCTATTATATTGCTTAACAGAACTTCATGTTTTATCTGCTTCTTGCTCTTCCATTTGAACACTGTCTCTATTCTCTCTATCAACTTCATACATAGATATTTTGTATAAGTCTTACTAACAGTATTTAACAATGCTATATAAATTGATTGGACATTTATTAGATCTTTTTCTTTCATTTTTAAAGACTAGAATAATTACAATATTCCTGCACCACAATTTCAAGGATATATGGTAGGCTATTTATGTGAATTAGATCCCATTAATCCAGATTAGTTTCAATCAACTCTAAAGGAATTAAGAAAACCTTGCACATAGACATGTCTTTTCAGTTTTTGATTATTTTAACAAATTATCATTCTTGCCTTTCTATCTCTTTCAAACTAGTGATGGTTTTTAGCATTCATTTCAGTACTGTTGCAACGCTTAGATACTAAAGCTTCACTAGCAAGTAAATCATTGATGTCTGGCTTGAACTTGACAAAAGCTACTTAGTACAAGTAAATAACCAAGATGAAACCATTTTAAGGAGGATAAATTGGATTGCCCTTTGTTAACATGAGATTGCAGTTTCTTCTTATACACTTGCTTTTTTCTCCGTCTTTCCCATGGCTTCATGGACAACTTGCGTTTAATGCTAGGTGATGGTTGATAAAAACCTGTGGGTTTGAATGCTGGGAGACAAAGTTCTGCATTATTTCAAGGCTGTGTATTGAATTAATAATATTCATTCAACTTCATATAAGCAATATATATATTGCTTAGAAGCTACCAATGCTTATTCCAAAACATCTGATAAGTGTGCAATCTGAAACTACTATGAATGATATCCAGATTTTAAAAATCCAATTTATCAATTAGTTATATGAAGCATGAAGAAGCATTCTAAGAGAAATCAGGCTTGGTTTTAAATTCTACAAAACTTTTTAAAATGGTTTCATCATAACTGATTTAAAATGGTTTCATCATAACTGACTTGGTTCAATGTAAGGTTATTTAAAGGAGTAGTTTAAACAAAAAGTTGAATTTACCAACAATTGTCATTATCATCATCATCATAAAGAATACTAGTGTCCAAAGTAAAATATGAAAATATTCAAGTAGCTATTAAGGAAAAAAAGGTGATGGCAGCAGGCAAAAAGGTGCGAGAAAGATGCAAAGAGCACATGAGTAATAAGAAAATAATGAAAATAATGACAATATGGAAGAAAGTTTAAGAACAGACTGAGCAATGAGAGAGGAAAAACTGGACCAAAAGATGAGAAAGCTTAATGAGGAAGAACAAAAGAGTGATATGAATGGAGAAGATGAGCAAGTAAGAGAAGAACTATGGGCTAAGTCAAAGCTAGAGGAAGAGACTTACAAGTGCATTCAACACAGCAGGGGGTTGGTATTGTACCTTGGAAGTAAGGAATCACTATAGTAATTACCCCAGATTGAAATAGTTATGCAATATTTTTCTTTTATATATATTCTTTCCGTACGAAGCAGAAATGATTTATTTCATTATCTCAAGGGATGTCAATCTCCAGGGGTTTAAAGAAATGTTTTTTACCATTATTTTGCTCCTATTTGTTAAAGACCCTTATATGAGCAGCAATGCAATTCAACTGATTGAGCTAATTGTTTTGGTAAAATAGTTAGAGTGTGATAAATAATAGACCAGTTAAATTCACAACTAGGAGGTGGCTCTTTAACAATTTTGTTGGATTTCCCAGGGAGAGATAGAAAGAGATACATTCCTGGTTTTGTTTTGTTTTGTTTTCTTTTTTTGCAAAGCTCTGATTCTAGAATTGGAAAAGGACCAGCTCCTTAGAAGAAAACAACTCCTGGACCCAGGAAGTCCCCATATCAGCAGAAGGATTACATGTTTTGATGTATTGTATGTTTTGATTATGAGACCTCCCACTGAAGGCAAGACAAGCTCCAATTTATTCTTTCAAAATACCCAGCTTTTGTGGAAATGCTACAAGGCCAAAAAAAAAAAAAAAAAGCCCCTGTCCTGAATATTACTTAAAATTGTTCTTTGCCATATGTTTCATTTATATGCATTTTCTCTCGTAATTCTACAAGCGTGTGATCTTAGTCAGCACCTCCTGTTTCAAAGCACTTTTACTATATTGGACAAATATAGTTCTTTGAAGTTTAAAAAAAGATTCTCCAGTATGATGTTTGACATGACATCTCCCTCCCTCCAAATTATATGAGCCAGACGTATGTTGTACCAAGACTTTCAGATTTGGTCCTTCATTGTAACTGATCATTGTTTGGGAGGCTGTAGAGTCTGTGGAACTCGCCTGTCCTTCCAATCCACAAAAGACAAGACTTGTTCAGTTGCTGGCACCACATCATTTGCTCTGCATGGTCTTTGTCAAGGTGCAGATCTGAAAATTGTTAATTGTTGTGGGATTGGAGGGGGGGAGGGAAGGCTTATTAGTGAAAGAGTAGAAAAACAAGCTTCCAGTAAAAATGGAGGGCAGCATCCATGGCCTTGTGCTACAGATAACAAGCTGTTTCTTTGGAACGTTTGTTTGTTCTTTCTGTTTTAATCTCTTTATATCTTTTCTCTTCTCTTCTGACCTTACTAATGAATACGGGAGGAGGGGGGGATTTTTGAATCATGGTGATATCATGGGTTAACACTCCCTTTCTTCCTTTTACTTTTTGAATGTAAATTCTTTTTGGACATTCTTACTTCTTGCCCAGCATTGACTCTGGGGTTTTTTTCACACAACACAAGCCAATGCTCTTTGGTTATGCATAGTTAACATTTTGCTAATGGGAAGCCAAGATTCTCTCAGCAGCTCAACAACATTTTCAAATGCACCCTGGCGTTGTTGTAGCAACTGGTGGCTGATCTGTGAATAAAGCAGATGTCATTGTGGCCGGCTAAAGAGAGAACGATCCATCACCCAGATACTGCCACTCCTCCTGCCCAAACAAGTCATCAAAATGACAACGTTAGTGCCGCCACCGCCATCAATTAGGGTCCGCGGATCACCTTTAGTCCTCTCGTTATGAAATAAATTGGTGTTATGCTACTAATGTTAAGAATGTGTCAGTCGCTGCCAGTATCTTTCCCAGGGGAAGAGCAAGAGCCCACTAAGACACTGACTCTTTGCCAGCTTCCTTTAGTCTGTGATTGATTTTGCACTTTCTTGCAAAAGGGTCTGGCCTAAATAAACACAATATCTATTCTAAGACGTTTCCTTCTCCAGCCTTAAATCTGAATTCAGTTCATTAAACATGCAATTAGACATGGGCAGGCATTAGAATAATCTGTCCAATGCCCATACTTTATACAAAAGCAGTGAGAGAGTTAAATAAATTGTCTTTCTAACTTTGAACAAAAATGGAAGGGAAAAAAAGAGGGGGCTCCTTCTATTTGGCCTTTCTCTTCTTCTGAGAATCTCACCAGAGCTATTCACCCGGGTTGAATCGCCCCATTTTACCATTTGCATACTGTGGCAATGCAGTAGCAGAATGTATTTAATAGTGCTGTGTAACATTATTTGCATGGACCATTTCCCAAATGGTTTAATTGTTGCTCCTACACAAAGCATTCATCACACAACCATTTGCCTCATTCATGGGATTTTATAGAAGGCCGGATGATTTGGCTGTCCTTTCATAATTATTCCATGTTTTCCCTTCTGTCAAATACATTAAGATGAATAAGACAGAATAATCGCACAATACTTTTTGATTGATACTGCTAAGAGTCCTCCATATGGTAGCAACTAAAGAATGGAAAGAGGGAGGGAGAGAGAGAGAGAGATTAGTATTCCAAGAAGAAAGCAAAAACATGCCAGTGTAGAACATAAATGGTAGCTTGGAGACATCACCCAACAAATCATTTCTTTTTATTTAAGTAATACAAATCCTTGATACTAAAATGAAACAAATTGGGCAGAAATTTGAAAAGTTAAATGCATTTCTTCTCCTGTATTCATTGTCTTAACTCCTAAATTAAGTCAAGCATTTAATTCCTATTTGACTAAAAAAGACTGCATATGACTTTCTAAATTTATTTGTAACTTGTTTTAATAAATGAATGTGTCATTTATCACAAAAATTAACACTGCCTCATCACTGAAGAAAATAAAAGTGTAGGATTGGTGAGTTTAATACAGATTGGCTTGGCTTTTTAAAAAAATCATATAATTGACAAAATGGTATAAATGTTATAAGGACTGATAAATGTAAGGTACAATATCAAGAATAAATGTTGGACAAGGGTGGAGATTCAGCCAAGAGGGGTGTTTGGCTGGGACCTGGGGGTGTCAACATTGTTTTTGATAATGTTTTATGGATTATTGTGAGCTGCCTAAAGTCATTGTATGAAATAGGCAGACACATAAGTCAATAAGTAAAAAAATAAATACGTTCACTTTGATTGATCTTGAGTGCTCCTCAGTGGTCATTTACTATAACAAAGGAAAGGGGAAAATCAGGTCCCCCTCTCTAGGACCTTTATTTCTGTACAATTTTAATTGCCTTCCACCTATTCCCAACAGAGAACCTGTCCTGCTTGAGGTTTTCCTTTCAATTTAGAACTCCTGTTTTCCATGGTTAGAGATAAAATGAGGTTAAAGATTGCCTACATAGAACCATATTTGTGCTCACTTCTTTCCTTGGGTATAAACACTTATTTCCAGATGATGATTTGCAATGACAATTGAAATATAAACTTAATCCAAGCTACCAATTATTGGCTTTTTACTAGTCCTTATTTACTTAAACCTAGACTTCAGCATGGCAATTATTGGAGAATATTAAACTGTAACTTTATATATTGTTGCAAATCATATCATTATGGTGACAAGAAATGGATTTCAAATCCTGATTGGTATTTGTCAGAAATGCATGAATAATGAATATTTAACAATTTTGCCTAGGAAAAGACAATGTGATGCAGAAGGTCTGAAACGTTTAACCCAGCAATGGAGAATCTGGAGCTTTCTGAATGGGGCTCCCATCATTCTGGTCTTTAGCCAACATGATTGGAACTAGTAAGAATTCTACATGTGCATATACCCCAACTCTTTGTTTAGTCAATCAATAAATTAGGTTTAAGTCTAAGATTGGATACAAAGGAGTTTTAATTAATTAGACAATATTGCTAAGAATGAACATTTCCTCTTCCAAAATACAAGTTTAGGAAAATAGGAAATAAATTATTATGAATCACTTACAGCTAATGGGCACAATAAGATAGAGCAATCTGTTTCTACAAGATCTAGCTTTAATGATAAAATGTAAGCTGTGTACCATATTTATAAGAAATTGTTATTATACAGATCTTGTGTATGTAATAGTTATGTTATATATATGTAGGTTCTTCATATGATATGATTACTGATATATGTAGGGTTTGTTTAATTGTATAATCATTCATGTAGTTTTGTTACTATTCAAAGAAGAAGAAAAAGACATTTGTTTCCCGGTGGGGAACAAATTCAGGCCCAGGAGCTAAATCCAGTTCCATCTCCCCTTATTTAAGCAGGGTCTCATCAAACTCCCAGGGATTTTATACTTCAGAGTCCTAAGGATGCTTGGAATTAGCTCTTCCCTTCTTCTCCTTTTTCTAGCTTTTGTTGCGGGGTTTAGGCAGGAAAGCCAAGACAGAGCCAGGCTTGGAGGATTCCAAACAGTTTGGTCTCTTCTTCCTTCAGGTTGCACCCACTGAGTAGGCCAGCCAGGCAGATTCCTAATGTATGGGTTGTATAACATTGTGTCAGCTTGCTATCAGAAAGACAGCAGCATTTTCTCATATCTTTCACCCAAAAGATTTGGGAGTTACTCCAGAACAGAAAGGGAGAACACTTGTGATGCTGAGGGGAGAATAGAAAAATAAAATCCTTTTGCATTCATTGATAAAAATCCATTCCATCAACACAGGAGGGATTTTACATTCGTCATAATGCTAGACACCTTAGGGAGAAGGGAGTTTGACCAACTTCAACTCTCACTTCAGTCTCAGTAAAGAGTGATCTGTAGAATAGCATTTCACCACTTGGGCTGATGTCAAAAATCTAAAGCAATTGGGACCTGCTAAGTCCTTGAATGCAAGATCACCAGGAGATTCCAGGCTTGACTGGCAAGCTGAAAACCATTGCCGAGATGGGCAGTGGCAAGTCCTTTCTGCATACTCCCTACAAAAACTACACTGCTCCATCTACGTAGCCAGCAGGAGTCAAGCTCTGCTTGAGAGAATCTTTGTTTCTGTCCATAGGACATAAATGGGCATCATTTAAAGAGAAGGGATAGGTTTTTGGATGAGAAGTTTAGGAAGTATTTCTCAGCTATAGGCGCATTGATGGGAAAATAATCTCTTTAATAAATTAATTGCATGAGGTTTTTAGCCAATTGTTCCAGTGCCTAAGAATGACATACTGATCTAATTCTCAGCTGGGGATGTGTTTTTTTTCTCTTTCTCTTGTTCTTATTTCGTGTGTGTGTGTGTGTGTATCCATTCATTTTATTTTCCAAACTGTAATTTGTGCTGAATCGTTTCCTAATTGCTTATTTGTACCCTATGACTATCATTACATGTTGCACCTTATGATTCTTGATGAATGTATCTTGTCTTTTTATGTACACTGAGAGCACATGCACCAAAGACAAATT
>JANHFT010001408.1:390167-401970 GCA_032467955.1 Pseudoxenodon macrops
TATCTGCAGCCAGACCACAGGAACATGAATATGGGGGGGGGGGAAGAGGAGGGGGGGAGGAGGAGGAGAATTTCCATTTCTCATTTTTTAATAAGAGTAACTGCATTTGGAAAACTTTATAGTCCATGGAGCATAAAATGGTCAGTGGCCCTGCTCCTTTGAGAGTAACAATCAAAGTCTAACTTGACCAACAAGCTTACATGCAATAAAATTAAATTGTATGATTTCTGCCCTGATTTACATAGTATATTATTTGTATCATCTCAAATGCATTTTCTGTGGTTTAGCAGATTTTAAAATGTCAAGGAAAGTATGGCTAGAAATGGCCTGTTTCACATTGGCCTGTATATGACTTGCTTTAATTTTCACTTAACTTTGAAGTTCATTATTTTATTCAGTGTCTCTAAATAAGCTACAAGATTCATAATTTGTTATCAGGTTATGGAACAGACTGACCTCCCAACTTGGTAAGTAGGCATTTTAGTCCTGGACCATTATCTAGAAGTTTATTTTAATTAAACTTACCTGTGTAATTGGGTTTAGGTATTTGCCTTGTTTTAAACGCAGAAAGATTGGATACAACTATCTGTATGGAAGTCCTTTTAAAATTTTACCTCAGTTCTAAAATCCTGTCTTTTCAATATATCAATATATCAAAATCAGCCTGGGATATAAAGAGCCTTACCTAGGCCGTTTTTGGAAAGTGTTTAGAGAGTTTAGCAAAATGGCATTTTATATGGTTTAAGAAATTAAGAAAATTTCCTTTCAGAAAGGGAAATGAACAGTCCATCCAGTACAAACAATATGTCATCTCAGGCACTCTATTCTTTGGGTCCCTAAAATCAGAAGGGTGCCCCCCAATGTTCTTGTTTCTCTCCCGCAAAACTACATTAGCAGAAGACTTCATATCACTATGTAAAACACACTGGAAATATATGGAACAGATTCACACTTTAAAAAAAAAAATCCTTTGATATGTTTCTTGTGCATCCTGCTGTTAAATACCCAAAAGAAAAAAAAATCAAAACATCTAGTTTTTCTCCTGTGTGATGATAAAATGGAAGTTGGTCCCATTTCTCTTATTTTGGTATCAGTTTGCCAGAGAGACAGAAATACTAATAAATTATAAACTTGGGGATCAAATGCTAATGTATCCTGGCAGAATGATCACAATGATGCCACAAAAGCAAACTATTTAATTGAGCATAATTGCACTAGAAAATCTTAGGGATAAGAAAGGAAATGCCAAAGTGTAAAAACCAAACAGTACAAAAGAAGCAAGTAGGTGGGAGAAATGGATGGGTACGGTAATTGAAAGCTTTTCTAAATATGACTTGAGAATATTTGGGAGGCAGGGGAAGAGAAGAGTAAGGGAAATGCCAAAAACCAGTTGGACAAAACCCGTAAGCTTTTTTGCCTTATCTATGAGAATCAGATGATGTGTGTCATGCTAGTTTTTATAGTCAGCGCCCACAGTCTTACCCTGATAAAATCAAATTTGACAGTAGCACAATATAGAGGTTTAACTGACAGCACACACAGCACATTTGCTACTCATAATGCCACAGTTTAATGACTGACGCATCTGGGAAGCTAATTCAGATTTTTTTTTCTCTCTCTCTCTCTTTGAATGGGATAAAGGAGCATCCAGTTAATTCCAACCATCAATTCAAGCCTTGTGACAAAACTGATGCTACATACTCTGTTCTTGTTCTGCACATTCTGCAAATTGAACTACAGGAAAAGAGCCACTTTGTACATACATCCGGAGAGAAAATTCATTTTGTATTTTGTATATACACCAGCTTGTTACTTTTTATGTCAACGAAATAGCTGGCCTTAATTGTTAAATAGCCTATGAATTACAAAGGGTGTGCCTGTTTTGAGAAAAATTACAGGTTACAGAATTTTACAAGCAGATATAGTATAAATAAAATATTCATATAAAAATAGTCTCTTACAAAATATATTCTTTTATCCCATGGTTCATCTTCCAAAGGTGGAAACTTGTCTGGCATTTTGCATTTATAGGTCATGTGTGTTATTTCCAACTGGGTTTTTGAAATGATCCTTTTTTTTAAAAAATTGGAAAAAAATGTGTACTGTGATACATAGAGGAATGAATAGCAATTTGATATTCCAGACAACTAGCAGCATACAGCCAAAAAATTATAAAAGATGCCTGCTTTTATACTTAATACCTGCAGAAACTATCCTGCATTTGCAACTAGTAGAAATACCTAAGTAAACAATAATATATACACCTCAAGGGTTTTCCCCTCTACTGAATCTACAAAAATGATTCCACAAAAAAGCAGGCTATCTACTTTAATTGCAGAATGCTTTCAAAAAAAATGGTGGTAGAGAGCTTTTAATTAAATAAATTAATATTAGTTTTATCTGCAAAAGTGATTAAATATTGCTATAATTATTATGCCGAGATTTCCCAACACACTGTGCTAAAATCAGCAGCAGAGCAGAAAAGCAGCTAAACCAGTGTTTATATGGGAAGCACCCATTGGTCTACTTGCATTAGCACAGGCTGAAGAATGGGAATACAAGGAACAACCAACAAGGAACAACCAACAGACGTTTTTCACAAATATAGAAATCCCTACAATTCACACTCTTTCAATGGAAATTCACACAGGTGCATTGTCGCCTGATTGTGGACAAAGCCCCTCTTAAAATATGACTTTTTTTTCTCAGCTCACACTTTAGGCACATTGCATGGTCTTTTGTTCACTTTCATCTGGCCTCATGAATGCCTCCTCCAAAGAAATTCAATTTTTCCCACAATTTTAAGGCAGTCTGTAATGTTTGGTTGGCCCATTTCTTCAATTTATTTCATTTTTGTATAGTTTATGTTAGCTAAAGTTTTGCGTTAGGCAAATAGTTTGTTTCTGGGTTCCTTTTAAAAAAAATCTGCGTGTAGTGTTTGGGCTATTCCCAAAAGTCTTTGACCAATATCCACATAAACACTGTTAAAAGGGGGAGGGGAAATTGGATTATTTTACTGGATTTTCTTTTGGAAATCATTTGGGCCTTTGCTACAGTATTATTTAGATACACTGAGCTTATGTGCAAAAAAAGATGTGTACTCCAAGGCTTTAGGTTCCCCTGCTAAAGCCATGCTTTCATTTACAGGTGTAGACTTCTGTTCGTTCACTGCATGTGTTACATTTGACGTAACAGCACCAGTGAAATTTGCAGTTGCACTGCCAAACTCTGGAATATTGATGAGTATTATAACCTCGTCCACAACACATCAGGTCACAGCCATTGGTCTGCTGGGCTGTTTTGTTGCACATTCTGCCCTGTGTACCCACACTGCCAGTCACAGGATCCTCTTCACAGTAGTTGGGTGATTTCTCTATGTAGACTAAGTCTGTATCCATCGGTTTACGATAGGAGAGCGGTTTCTTTATCTTCAGAAAAGTGGGACGCTTATTACGACTTGCCCGCACAGGTTCAACCTGAACAGCTTCATTGTATTTCTCCTTAAGGATATAGCCCAGCTCCCTGAATTTAGGAAGAGTTGTCCAACATGTTTTAGTAGTGCATGATCCTGACACTCCATGGCACTTGCACTCCAACTTCATGTTATCTTCAAGGATCTGGAGTGAAAAGAAAAGAAGACATGATGTTTGAAACAAAGGAGGAAGAAAGATTCGGATTTAGAATTAAATTATTGAAGAACTCACAATCCAGTATAATTATCCACACTTCTGTTTTTTACACCAGCTATATGATGCTTTCAATGATGAAAACGAACAGGTTTTAAAAAGCCAGAACAGGCACAATATACTAACAGTTGTGTTATGGTTTGTGTTCTCAGGTTGTCAGGTATTGTAAATTTAGCTCAGTTGTATTTTAACTCCTTGCAAATTGTTCTGTTCAAAAAAAAGTATTACGACTCTGAGATTTTTTTAATAGAATTTGTTCCATATATTAAAATATAAAATTGGCCTGCTTATTCATTAAAAATATATTATTTTCAGCAAGTCCAATAAATGGAAAATAAATTGAGTATGAAAATATATTGGACAAACCTAACCACAGTGAATGATCTTACAGATAGATATAGATTACATTTTGCAGTAGGAGAACCATTGCATCCCCACAAAATATATGATAGCTGACATTTTCACTGTCTGATAGCTGATAACTGTCACTGTCATCAAAAGTAAAGTACAGGTAGAGATATTTTAAAAATCTGGAAATTTTGAAGCACAATACCTTTTCTTACAAAAAATATTAGAAAGTTGGGACGAAATCTAAATATATGCCAAGTTTCCTTTTTATAGGCATAAAGTCACTTTCTACAATATTTTATGTATATAAAACAACTACGAGATAAGTTGGGCTGAGTGAAACTGACTGGTCCAAAGTCAGATATCTGGGGACTTTAATCTGAGTGTTCCTAGCCCAAGTGACCCATTACAACACACTGACTCTCAATTCAGTTCAAATGCTAAATGCCAAGAAATATTCCTTATTTTTGCACTCAAAAAAAAAAAGATTAACATAGCAAATAGAGTGGTGAAAAGCTCCACAATTTAGAAATCAAATGTTCTGGAGAACTTCAGAATATTCCATTCACACCCTTCCTCCAAACCATCCCAACTTCTTCTAGATCAACGTATTTTGAGAATGGCTCAGCAATATTTGAAGTAAATCCCCTAAAGAAGAAGTGAGTTGAGGTATTACTTTGTCCCTATCTTCAAGACATGTCAAACTGCTTCTAATCCAGAAGATATTTTCCTAGAAGCCACCAAAGCACTTTGAAACACATAGACTAGAAGAGTTTCAGTATGTTCCAGAGATGGAATAGATAGAATGTTTTAGAGGTTGTTTTTTTTTACAATATTCCAATCCCAAATTAGTCCGTTTTTCTCTTTCCTAAGAATAATCAATACTGTATATGTCCAGTTGTTGTCTTCCATCATACAGAACAGAACACAATGAAAGTTGCATGGAAACAAACTTGGAATATGTATCTTTAACTGTTGCCTGATCAATCTCATTTTATACCCAGAAGTGCCATTATCTTCCATTTCTACTTTTATTTTCATCCTTTATTTTCCATTTTCTAATTTTCATGAAGTTCCAAAATAAAATGTTACTTACATTGTGCCAAACTTCACTACTCTTTTACATGTCCATTTACTGTGGTGTCATACTGGCCTAATTTCTTACCTATCGCAATCATTTTATGTATCATTTATAACAAAATAAATAAGTTTCCAAGGTTTTGGCAAGAAACAAAAATGTGTCTGTATTACACATTCAAGCAAAACCTGGCTCCCTTAAAGAATAGTAGAGAGAAACTCAAAAGTCTAAGGCCCTTCCAAATCAGTTTTGAAATATGTACAGCCTGAAAACAGAGCATTGTAGGAAGACTAAAATAGGGTCTATCACAAGAAAACCCTGTACATAGAGTCTAGTCTAGTACCTGTAGTCAATTTAAATAAGGATACTTAAGTAAGATTTCCAGTTTACCCTCCATTGAATAAGTTGCAAGCTCAGAAGCATCAAACATACCTTGAAATGTAAAAAGGATTTTAGATTTCAACCATTTAATGCAGCTGTTCTAAGAATTATGATTTTCTTTATGTACACCATAGTGCATATTATTCTAATCACATTCTAATGTTATAAATTATGCTTCAGGCTTTGCTACGTCCTTTGCCTTTCCATTCACACATACCCAAAAGGTGACAAGGGCAATAACCTAATCTGTGTTCATTTTAAAATATCATAGTTCTGCACTGCGATTAAGCTTGCAGCTTTGATGAAAGTAGACTACACTTTTACAGTGTCCAAGTTCCAATTCAGTCCGTGGATAGACAGAGACATGACTACCGAGGGAATCAACAGCTCCATTTGAAAGAGCTGAGTAAGCTGCTGCAGAGGATCAATAGCTAAAAAGTCTCGTGATATGTTGAGCTTGCTGTTTTCCGGATTGTATATTGATGCCAGCTGGAACAAGTCCTGTCTAATTCATTCTGCTATTTCCTCCCAATTTCACTAGCTCCCAACCTCAACTTTGAAGAAAAAAATTCTTTCCCTTTTTGGGAGAGTTTTGATAGACACATTCTAGACACAGATGCTGTAAATGTATATTGCTGATAGGGATATGCACTGACAATAAGATTTGGGTCAGGCACAAATTTCTTCTCTTGTGAAATAGCAAAGTTTAACTTAGGAAAAATCAGAGACTACCTGATTTGATCTAGGATCCAAATCTAATGTGAGTTGCCCCTTTTCCAGTGTCTTTAATGTATGTGGAATTTAGAGTGCTTTTACTACTTTTGTGAGGTGCTCTACTTCAACTAGCTTCTCAGTATATTATTATGGTGCTCTGTGTTCCCAAAACATTGTGACAGAGTTGAGCTATACTGATTACAGGTAACCTTTGACTTTCAACCACAATTAACCACAGTTAACCAAATTACTGCAAATTTTCCTTGTTAAGCAAGGCAATTGTTAACTGAGTTTCACCTGGTTTTATGACCTATTTTGCCACATTGTTAACCAAATTACTGCAGTTGGTAAGTGAACCATACAGTCATTAAGAGAATCTGGCTTCCCCCATTGACTTTGCTTGTTGGAAGCCAGCTGATAAGATGGAGATCACATTACTCTAGGACATTGCAATTGTTGTAAACATATGCCAACTGCCAAGTGCCTGAATTTTGATCATCTCAGCAGGGTGATGCTGCAATGGTTGTAAATGTGAGGACTAATTGTAAGTCCATTTGTGCCAATGTGATTTCAAGTGGTCACTAAATGAAAGGCCATAAGTCAAGGACTACCCCTATGTGTATGTTGCCTCAGTATCATAGGTGAACTGAAGAGAAGCATCTTCCTTGAAGCATTTCAAAAAGATACTTGGCTCAGAGCTTCATGAAAGCAATTGCATACCTTTAAAACTCCACATGTCACCATAACCTTTTAACTTTTTTATAGAATGGAATTAAATGTTCAGTTATTTTAAATGCTTCTGAGTGGAATCTTTTCCCCAGTTTCTGAAAAACAGTAGCAGTGGTTTTGGAGCTAAGCTCCATGTAATTAAACCAGAAAGTTCCTGTAACTGTTGATTCTGAAATGTGTTTAAACACGATAAATTAGTCTCTGTTTCTTAGTGAACAATTTCTATGAAAATTGAAGTTATTGTAGATGTGCCCTGCTGTCAAGAGACCTCCCTAATTTAAGATAGATTAAGAGATTTCAGTGTTTAAATTGTGATTTTTCTAAAAGGAAAATAAGTGGGAACTCCTTAATAAGATTCTGTTAGGTTCAGAAAAGTGAATTCCTAGTTCTCACTGTGTATACAAGTATTTTGATTTGAAGCTCATTCCTAAATCAACTAATGTTCCCTTGAGAACTTCTTCTGAACATCAGAAGTGGTTCTTAAAATATTCTACACAGGTTTATTCCTTCTCCTAGCTGCTTTTCCTCCCTCTGCACATTCTGTAGATGAATTTGCCTCTCCACACTGCTCATAAAGAGTATTCCAGTGGTTCCAATTCTGTTCATTCAAAGCCAGATCAAAGCTTCCTCTTTTTACTTGGAACTGGAACAAGTCCCATGCATTCTGGCTAACATCCGGGACAATCATGTTCTCAGTAAGAAATGTATTGTTTGAGGTATCTGAAATGGCAGCTTCTTAACTTTGTTAATCTTTTCTGTAATATTTTCAACTCCATCTCCTGGAATACAAAATTGCATCCTGACCCAATGCCAAAATAACCATCTTGATATGTCTACCTCTGTCAGCTTTTCAGCCACCTTAATACTGCTATCTCTGTCAGCTTTTCAGGTGTAATGACAGGCAATTGTGACTGCACCTAAAAAGCTGTAAATCAGATTGGACTGGCATGTGAAATCAGACAAAGTCAGATGTAAAGTCTCCAAATTTCAGACCACCTCCTCATGAGTCAGCAGTGTGCTCCATCTGCCAAAAAAAGCCAATGCAGTCCTAGGCTGCACCAACAGAGGAATTCACACATCAAGATTGTGCAAAATATTAGTGCCACTATTTACTGCCTTAGTAAGATCGCACTTGAAATACTGCATCCAATTCTGATCACCACAATACAAAAAAGATGTTGAGACTGTAGAAAGAGTGCAGAGAAGAGTAACAAAGATGATTAAGTGGGCTGGAGGTTAAAAAGTATGAAAAATAGTTGCAGGAACTGCATATGTCTAGTCTAACAAAGAAAAGGTCTAGGGATGAGATGATAGTAGTCTTTCAATATTTGAGGCACTATTACAAAGAAGAGGAGCTAACCAAAGCACCTGAGGGGAAGACAAGAAATAACAGATGGAAACTTATCGGGGACATATATAACCTGGAACTAAGAAATTTTTTTCTGACAATGAGAACAATTAACCAGCGGAATGGCTTACTTTCAGAAGTTGAGACTGCTCTGTCATTGAAGGCTTTTAAAAAGAGACTGACAGCCATTTGTCTGGAATAGGTATAGGATCTCCTGCATGGGCAGAGGATGGAAGTAGAAAACCTCCAAGGTCCCTTACAACTCTTGTTATTCTGTAGTCTGTATTTGCACATGCACAAGCTATTATCAGTAAACATTTTTACCATTCTAAAAACTATCACCTCCCCTAATCTAAAAGCTGACTAAATCAATTATTTTAACTGCTTTTAATCATTTTAACTACTTTTAATTATTTTACTGCTTTTCATTTAAACCTGGAACTACATGTCCCAGTACCACCAACCGGCATAATTAGAATCATGGGAACAGTCCTTTGAGGAAGGGCTGGTTTTGGCAAGACAAGCAATTGGTGCCAAACCAAATTCCCAAGCTTAGAAGTGTTGGTTAGCTCAGAGTTTAGGACTTAAAACCAAATAGAATCTATCTTTTTGAAAGGATCAAACCTCTTCAGGGCTATATGTCATTGTGTTTCAAACATTATTAAGAAGGGATGCAGGGTTGACTAAAATTGAAATAGGTGATATGGACCTGTATCAGAGCACACTGATACTGGCTGAAGTAACTTCTTTTTTTCATACAGATTTGAGTTCTTTTCTTATTGAAGACTATTACAAATCACTATGGGCCAGGAGAGTTTCACAAAACCTCCAACATCTCAGCCTTTTCAGGGAAGCATTTTTAACAATGGCTATGAATGTGCATTCATTGCATTAAAACAATATATCAAAGACCTGGAAGCCCAACAGGACTAGTCTGTTCTACTCAAGAACATTTTTTTGAACAGTCAAGCCCTATTTTACAAATTAGCAGGATACCTACAATATATCACCAAATTGCAGAGAGCACTAACCTCAGGGTATTTCATACTCTGCCCACTGCCATTCTGGAGGGCCAATACCAAAAAGTAGTCTATGAGCTAAAATTGTGTCCCTGAAGACAACAGGCTATGCAACCTCTCACGACCTGCTACGCTTTACTATCTGTAAGGATCCTAAGACATAACTCCTGACCCAGTAAAACACCAGGAAAATTCTGATGTTTTTTATAATTATGTGTTGTTATCAGATCAGTATGATTCAGTCTCCCTGAAGGCAGTCAAATGCTGCTATACTGCTTGTAAAATTAAAAAGACATTGAATGAGGATTAAAAGAGAAATATAAATTATGAGTTTTTGCTGATGATTTGCTGATAATTTGGAAAAAAACTTTTAAAGAAAGAGAATGATTAGTGGAAAGATTAAAGGATTTTGGTGCATTAGCTGGATTTAAAATTAATAATGAGAAAATGAAGATGTTAACAAAAACATGAAGATGGAAGAGCAAAAAAGTTAATAGTTTTAAGATTGAGGGGGGAAATGAAATACTTAGGCATTGCTATCATAAATATGAATTGTGTGTTGTTTCAGAACAATTATGTTAAATCATGGAATGAAATTAGGAAGGATATTAAGAAGGATGAGAGAAATTACAAGTGTCATTGTTGTGAAGAATATCTGTGATAAAAACGAATGTATTGTGGAAAATCATGGTTTTGCTTTGAACAATACACCTATTTTGGCAACTTAGACATCATTGAATGGCAAAAAGATTTATTTAGGTTTGTATGGCAAGGGAAGAAGCAAAAGGGCAAATATAAAATCCTTCAAGATGCAAAGGAATGAACAGGATTGGTACTGCCTGACTTGAAATTGTATTTTGCAGCCTGCTGCTTGATTTGGATGAAGGTGTGGGTGCTGCTTAGAAATAAAAGAATTGAAGAATTAGATGAGCACAGCCTGAGGTTTGGATGGCATGATTTTCTATGTGTACAATACAGTTAAGTTTAATATGGTTTTTAAAAATCGCTATACTAGAAATACCATATTGAAAATATGAAATAGATATAAACTCAGATTGTATTTGAAAAAGCCTGTGTGGGTCTCAGCACAAGAGTCATTTTATAGAAAAGAAACAGCAGGGAAAGATAGGTAGTTAATCTATTGAGAATTGTTAAACAAGAGCATGGAGAATATCAGCTGCAATTAGGAGGTCAATTGACAAATTTAGCTTTCATGGCTTTCGTATGCACAGTTAAGAGAAAGATTTAAGGTAGGTAACAGGATATTTGGAATTAAACAGCACAAGACAGAATTTTAAATTGAATTATGTACAAAAACATGTAATTGCTAAAATGTATAAATTTTTGTTGAAATTTCATACAGAAGAAGTAAAAGAATATGATAAAATGGGAATATATCTGTCTGAACGGATTGAATTGTACATTATAATATAAAAGAGAATGTTTGTAAAATGATGGACCTTTGATATACTACTCCAGAAAAATTATCTAGAATGTATAAAGGTACTTCAAATTTATACTAGAAATGTGAAAAACATAGAGGATCATTTTATTATGTCTAGTGAACTTGCAAAAATGTCAGAAAATATTGGGTTCAAATTCATACATGGATACGAAATATTTAAAATTATTTTAAATATTCAATTGAAAGCAGAACTCTTCTTGTTGGGACTACAGTAATGGATAGATAACTAGAAAAGAGTTATGGAATATGGCTTTTTACATATAATGACTGCTGCAAGATTATTAAATGCACAAAAATGGAAAGACTCTGAAATACCCATAATGGATGGTAAAGATGACAAAATTAACAGAAATGACAAAATTGACTTGCTGGATTGGAAAAAAGGCCAATAACTACATTTATTACTGGATGGACACTCCTTTTTGCTGAAAAAACTGCATTAATTGTGTATTTAAAAGATAGGACTGGAAGAACTGGAAAAGACTGGAAGAAAATCTTGTACTAATTAATTGAACTAAATATCATAAAAGTATTCTTATTTCAGACCAACATGTTTTTAGGGTGTTGATCAGATATCTGGGAAATGTCCTCATTCAGAAAATGACTGGAGTCAAATTTAAATTATCCTTATAAACAGCATCACCACCAGATGGATTTGTAACTGGCTAACAAACCATACTCAACGAGTAGGCTTTAACGGGCCTACAAGTACATGGAGGGGAAGTAAGCAGTGGGGTATCACAAGGTTCCATCTTAGATGAGGCAATAGAAGGGAAACTTATCTAATTTGCAGATGGTACTAAACTGGCAGGAATAGCCATCACTGTAGGTATCTTATGATTTATCAATTGTTGTTTGTATGTTATGACTAATAATTGTAACTATGATTTATGAAGTATGACCTATCATTTTGTTGCTTGAATTTTTACTTTAAGCTTATGCAGCGGAGATAAATTCCTGTGTGTCCAATCACACTTGGCCAATAAATAATTCTATTCTATTCTATTCTATTCTATTCTATTCTATTCTATTCTA
>JANHFT010001408.1:413899-433099 GCA_032467955.1 Pseudoxenodon macrops
TTTAACAGATTTGGAGAGAACCGGTTCTATGATGTCACCAGCTGCTTGCAACCTACTCTATAGAACCGGTGCGAACCTGTAGGATTTCACCCCTGAGTAGAACCTCTGGTCACAAATATAATTTGTTCCATAACTTTGGTCACAAATCGATTTGGTTAAGACCTGAACCTAATTTTGGAAATGTGGGGCTTACAAAAAAAATGGCGCAGAAATTGGCTGCGCAAAAAAAAAGTTGTGAATTTTTTGGTCGGAACTCAATTTGGTTGTGATCGGAAGCATTTGTGACCACAGGTTCTATTGTACATCCCATTCTCATGAGGCCTCCACAGCCTCCAAAAATTGCTCATGCTTTTAAGAATAGTTGTCAAGTGTTAGTGAATGCTAGTGTGTCACTTAAAATGTCATGCATGTCCTGACATATGTTATAAGTTTGCCATCACTGATCTAGGGCAGAGTTTTCCAATGTTTCCGGCTTTGTGGATTGGCAAAGGCAGGTGAGAGGATGGTTCCACATGAGCAACTGGTAAATACATACACGCAGTTCCATTTGCCCAAGCAACATGTACACATGGCTGCCACTCACTGAAATGCAGTGCTCACACTTGTCTGATACTCACGCTATTGAGGATGCATGGGCACGCAGTTGCAGGCTATTTCTGCGGCCTCTCATGGTGCACTAGTGGGCCATACCCCACAGATTGCTCTAGGCTGGGTATAGAAATTCCTACTGCAAAAATAAGTGTTTCGGTGCTATCTAAGAACTTATGTATCCTGTATGGCTAGAGAGAGGTGAATTTGTGAGACAGAGAAGGTATTCTCCCAGAAATGCCTTACAGAGTGAGACCTTTGTGCTCTTTGTCCAACAAAGGTAGTTTTGGTGTGATTCAGCATTACCTAAACAATGCTGTTTGCTCTAAGAATTTTTTCTCATGAACGTTTGGACAATATATTATTTGGACAAATAATCCCAAATCTAAACCATGTTGCAGCATCTCCTAAATGTTGGTTAATCTCAGAAGGCTAAGCAGAGTTGAACCTGATTTGTATTTGGATATAAAATCACCTATTTGATCTAGATAAAGAGATCAAATCGATATCTCGGAAGAAGACACTGGAAAAACATTTCTGTGTGACCTCATAACAGCATGGACATAGGTATGATATCACCAAGAGTGAAACCTGATGAAAGGAGATGTTACTTTCTGATGGCTAGAGAATATGTGAAATGTGGCCATAACAGTTCTAACTGCACACATTTCGTTTTTAAATTTAGCTTATTTTTATGATCAATCTGTTAAAAGCTAAATAGTGCTTTATCTGAACCACTGTTGTTTTTGAATAACATCTCCAGAATTAACAAATGTAAACCAGAAACAAGCAACCGCAAGCAGTTAATTCAGATTTGTGACAAGAGTAAAATGGCTGAGCCTGCTGCATGAAGATCAAGAAAAAGATAAGGAGAAAACGTGTGGGAGACGAAGAGGAATGAGATGTCAGAGAGGGAAAGAATGAATGGCTGTAGTCACACCTATTATTTGCCTAAGCCCTCCGTCATTGACGTGCCCTTCCTATAGATTGATCCCAAGAAATGCAGCTTGCAATAGAGAAAGTTTGTCTTTTCCTTGCTGCTCGCCATTTTGAAGGAATAAGATAGAATAATATTGTCTCAGTGGGTTCTGAAAGCTGGCAGCAAGATGTTGGAAGACAGAGAAAATCATTTCATTTGGCCCAGAGGTGAGTTCCTACCGGTTCTATCTGGTTCTATAGAACCGGTAGTAACTCCACGGTGATGTCACGGAGCCAGTTCCATCAGTGTCTCCGTGGGTGACGCCATCTTGGATTTTGGATATCGCCGAAAGCAAAACCTGAAGTCTAAGTTGTGATGGTTTGAGGATATAACAATGGAGTCGGATAGAGCATTTCAGGCATTGACCACTCTGTTGCTGAAGTCATATTTTCTGCAATTGAGTTTGGAGCAGTTTACCTTGAGTTTGTATCAATTGTCTGCCCGTTATTATTGTGTTTGAAGCTGAAGATGTGATTGACAGGTAAGACCCTGTAGCAGACAATTTTGTGTACTATGCTTAAGTCAGACCATAGGTGACATAGTTCCAGATTGTCCAAGCCCAAAATTTCAAGCCTGGTGGCATAAGGGATTCTATTGTGAGTAGAGGAGTGGAGTACTCTTCTCATGAAATACCTCTGGACCCGCTCAATCATATTAATGTCGATATACAGTGTGGATTCCAGGCAGATGAGCTGTATTTGAGAATTGGTCTGGCAAAGGTTTTGTATGCCCTAATTAGCAATAGAGTGTTACAGGAGAAGAAACTTCACAAAATTAGGTTAACAATTCTTAATGTGTTTTTGGCAATGCTGTTACAGTGAGCTTTGGGGCTTAGATGAGTAGGTCCATGACAGAGTGAGGGTTGTCTATGAGGTTGCTTCCACCCAACTTGTATTTGGTGTTCTGATTTTTATTGCCAGTGTGTAGGACAGAGCATTTATCAGTTGAGATTTGGAGTTGCCAAATACGTGACCATTCTGACACATTGTCAAGGTCTCTTTGAAGGGCAGCAGCATTGTCAGTGGTGTTAAATAATTTTACATCATCAATGAAGAGAATGCAACTGCTTTTAATATGATTGCATAGATCATTGATGTAAAGCAGAAAGTGTTTGGGTCTAAGAATGCTGCCTTGGGGACACCACTGTTAACTGGTGCTGGATTTAATAGGGCCCTCCCTATCTTGACTACTTGTTGCCTGTTTGACAGGAACGCGGCTATCCATTTGTGCAGGGATCCGGAAATGCCATAAGAACTTAGCTTTAACAGTAGTTTATCGTGCATCACTAAATCAAAGGCTTTGCAGAAATCTATGTAAATTGCATCTATTGCTTTACCCTGGTCAAGATGTCTGGTTCAATATTTCTGCAATGTAGGAATTGCAGATTATAGGACAAATTTGTTGGTCAGAGATGGTCACCACACAAATGGTTCCAGCCCATGGCACTGCATGGTGGATTGAGCTCCTCTCATTTGTCCTAGCTCCTCCTTATCTATGAGTTTGAAAGTATGTAGAAATAGTTAAATAGGTACTACTCTGGTGGGAAAAGCTAGCGGTGTTCTGTGAGGAAGTGGGAGCTGGCACTGGACCTGCCTGGATGTGATGTAAGGTCAGCAAAAGAAAGTCCAGATGACTTTCTTCAAATGCTGCTAGACAGCTAATGCAAAGCCTCTTGTGGTGTACTGTGGATAGTTCATGAATATGCATGAATAATATGAGTATGCATGAACAATATAAACTAACAATCTTAGGCTGCCAGAATTAATTTGTGGTAAAAAGCATTGTAGAGTTATCTAATGCTATATGCTAATATGTCTTATTTCAACTGTGGATAACTATCCAACGACATTACACCTATATGAGATTGCCCTTGAAGAGCATTTAGAAGCTTCAACTGGTACAGAATGTGGTGGTATGGGCACTTAATGGCACTGTTATTCTGTACATGTATAACACTGCTGCTCCATGAGATTCATTGGTTACCAGTTTGCTACTTGGCGCAATTCAAGGTACTAGTAGTCACTTTTAACTATATATGGTTGAATTACTTATAGAATTGTCTGTTTGTTTCTACCATCCTATCTTATCCAGCAGGAGACACTTATTGTGGGTACCATCTGTAATGGGTAGTAAGAATAACCTTGAGAAACAGGAAGAGCTACAACTAAGAGAACAATCAGATTTTAAAAATGTGAGTTTGAGGCAGAAATATAATTTGAGAAAGTGTCTCAGCCTTGACTCTCCCTAATTCTCTTGAAGAAAAAAGGAGGGAGAAGGGAAGTGTATTCAGACATGGCAAGATTCTGTTACTATAATCTTATAATAAAAGAAGTATTTTATCATTCATATTTTTGGTCTCCTTACCAAATAGCTAAGGTCTGTTGGCTGGCAGAGCACCTTCTCATGGGAATGTCATCTCTCCTGAGATTAGTCGACACCCCTTCCCCCCTACTTGCCTTACAAGCCTGTTTCTATTCTTGAGCCTGGGGCCCTGGGTATGTGGAGGGCTATATATTTGTGCATTGCCCAGAGTCATATATGTAAGATGAGTGGCCATATAAATTGAATACATAAATAATAGTGTTATGAAATCCCCTAATATAGCCACGGGTTCATGTTCCATATTGAAAAAGCCATTGGAAGACTAGAAATGGTATAGAACTGGTTAATCCTAATCGGCAGGACTCTCGTCAAGAATAATATGTCCACACAAGAGTTTTCTAATTTTATGGTGAAAGTGGAAAGCTCATTATACAGAAGAGTTTTATTATACAGAAGAGTTCCCTAATTTTACTGTGAAAGTGGGAAATTCATTATACAGAATAGAAACTGTATTTGCATATTTGAAATATTTCTCTCCCCTTAAATATGAAAGGGGCAAGCTCATCAGCCTCTCATCAATTTACTGATTACACAGAGTTCTGGATCAAAGAAGATTTAAAATGGTTTAGTTTTTGGCATTATTATGTGGCTATATAGCATGGGTTCCTTACATTTCATAATTATATAAATTAATCTAAATTCAGCAATAATGATACAGTGACTCCATATAAGAAAGTTTACAGATACTGTATATAAAACATTTTTTTTCTGAAAAAGAGTGATAAGAGTTACTAAAACATGCATAAAAGCACTACTGAAAAGGAGAGATAATAGAATGATGCCATTTTGGGAAGTCAGTTCTTTGATGGTGAAAGTAAAAGAGAAATAGTTTTGAAAGTGAGGAAGACGGCATGTTTAGAGAAGGGCAAGAAGGTTCTTAGATTTGGCTATGAATCAATCGTATGTCATCTTTTTTTATTCTCTTTTGTTGTGCTTTTGCCCATGTCCCAGCAAGAAAGAAAAAAGAAATAAATAAAAAACCAAAAAAAGAGGGAAAAGGATGAGATAATTCCATGATATTGCTATCAAATAGCACTTTGAGTGGCTTTTCTTTAATGTATACTTTGAATCAGGATTTTTTGAACTGTGAGGTGTACCTTCGTTGAGGAAGTGCAGACTAGGTCCAGGGTAGGTATGGAGTTACATTTTAGTTACATTGTTACAATAAATCCCTCCCTCCTAAAGTTCATTGTATTGTTTCCATGGTTCATCTGAGTTTATTTTGGCATTTGGATTTTTAGAGTGAAGACAACATGGACCTTGTGTTGTCAACAACATGGACCGTGTAGTATTGTTGCACTTGAGAAATAACATTGGTTTTCTTGTATTTTAATTTTTTAATGATGTTAATGGTTTGTAGAAAGCTTTTTACTTTACTATGGTTTGATTGATTCTGTGTAACACTGCCAAACTGCAAGATAAACTATCTTTGGTCTCCAGATCTGGATAGGGTAGGAGAATGTTTGTATTGTAGTTTGTCTTCTGATAAGATAGAGAACTCTTTAATATTGAGTGACATCTGGGTTGTCTCTTTGTGAATGCTAACTAATCTTACGACCTTTTTTCCTCATTAGCATCCTAAATTTTATGCCAACAGATTCCTTGAAGTTCAGTTAAATGAACATATGTGGGATGCAAACAGGTAACATTTTTAACTTCATGTAACTGAATTCCTATGCAAAGGAAAGGATACTTTTGTCCTGTCTAATCAACTTTGATTTTTTATGTTTGTTTGTTGTATTAACTATAAAAGAGACTGTTAGGGGAGGTCCAAGATTCTTCTCTTTGAATGAGAGCATTCCTTTTTGTCAGAACATTCTGAATATATTGTACTTTAAATGAGAAATAAAATAATATTAAAATATAAATAAGGAGAAATTTTCAGTTTTGATGTTAACGTTGTTGTTGGCATAGAGAAATGTCTAGAATGAACTGTCGACTCTAGCCATTTCTATCCCTTCTAGCTAGCTGGCAAAGGCAGAAGGGGAAATACACACATGCATGCACACAGATACATATATAGATGGAGATTCTATGCTCCACTAACCTCCCTCTATCAGAAAAATCCCCTTAAGGCTATGGTCAGTTGAACACAAATAGAACAGTTAGCCAGCTTCTAAGCTAGCCCAGGTTCGTGGAGTTAAAAAGTGAATATAATGTGTTTGGAATGAAGGACCTTGGTATTCATGGATTTTGTTTTGTTTTTTTAACTGACATGTTGGCATGGTTGATGTTTTTCTGTTTCATTTGATAGAAAATCAAATAACTACAATGAAGCATTGAACTGCCAAGGCTGTGTGAGTAGTCTTGATTTATTCTAAGAAAATGATGCTTTCCAAATCAAGAAGCCTATCTCTTTTGGTTATTGTGTAGTCCCAATTCCCTTTTGGAACTGTTTTGAGGCATACGTGTTGGCTGTATCTAATGCAATATCAAATAATGCTTACTTTCAACATCTTCCCTAGCAGAATACCTACTGTCTGAATCAGTTGTTGCAGCAGTTCAGAAATTAGATATAGATTGCCCAGAGAAATAAAACAATCTTCTCTTCTCTTACTTTTATTTTTACTTTTAAATTTATTATTTTAAAGAAATTTCCATAAAATACTTCTTCATGTTTCTTCTAACATACTTGTATTCCTCTTGAGAATGTCCTCCTCACATACTTATTTTCATATTTTCTATATATTTTCATGGCAGATTGTGATTTTTGGAAGATAAATGACTTTCCATTTATGTAGAACTGCAAAATTAGTTTGTATTAAGAAACAAACAAAAAGACTTTTCTTATTACCATTGAAGAATGTCTTGATTTCAAGAATGTCTTGAAAAATATCTTGATATTCTGTGATCTTGTGATTTGTTGTTGTTCAATCACTAAGTCCTGTCTGACTTTTCGTGACTCCATGGACTATAGCATGCCAGACACACCTACCCTCCACTGTCTCCTGGAGTTTGCCCAAATTTATGTTCATTGTGTCAATGACACTAACTAATCATCTCATCCTCTGCCATCCCCTTCTCTTTTTGCCTTCAATCTTTCCCAACATCAGGGCCTTTTCAAAAAACTCCTCTCTTCTCATTAAATGGCCATAATATTTGAGCTTCAGCCTCAGTATATGCCCTTCCAAAGAACAATCAGGGTTAATTTCCTTTAGGATTGACTGATTTGATCTTTTTGCAGTCCAAGGGAATCTCAAGAATCTTGTCCGGCACCACAATTTGAAAGCATAAATTCTTTGGTGCTCAGCCTTCCTTATGGCCAATAACCATACCTTACTACTGGCAAAACCATAGCTTTGACTATACATCTTGTGATCATATTGATGTTTAATGCTCTATTATCCATTGATCTATTCAATGTATTTTTCCATCTTTCAGTCTTGTGCTTTTCTATATACATAAAATAAGCTCAATGTTTAAAAGCAACACAAGGTTATGGCAGCTTTCTGTAACAAAGAGGGACAAAGCATGTGCCAAAAATGTGTTCATTACAAGTTGAATGAACAAAAAGGATTGCCTTTTTCTAAGTAAAGTATATGCTTGATGTAGATAGTAGAATGCTTCAATTTTTAATTTTAGAGCAAAGCTTATGCAAAATCATCTGATAGGAAAGCTTCAAAATGTAAAGAAAAAGCCAAAGAGGGTCAAAACTGTCAGCTCTGGTCACAAAACTATTGTTAGCATATCAATTGCAACCTAATATATTGTTTATAACTGAACATCTTACAAACCTGACATGAACTTGGCAGACTTGCTAAGACTCATTTTTCCTGCCAACAAGATGTCTTTTGCGGCCTAAATTCTTCACAGCCTGCTGTGATAAGAGGGTTGTGGAAATTGATGACTGTTAGACTGCTGCCCTGAAACCTTTAATTTCATGCTCTTTTTCTGTGCTGAGTTTTGGTTCCAGTTGGCTTCTGCCTTGGAAACTACAACACCCTGCTGGGTTAAATGTGATGGACAATCTCTATGAAAACCAATCTGTTATTTTGACAGTAGGTTTGGCAGAAGTCAAGACCACCTCTTCCCCAAACAAATCTGAGCAGAGGCAAGAGGGAAAGAGAAGGAGGGGGGGAGGGATTTTTTTTTAAGAAAGATCTGTGATTCTGCATTTTATTGGTTGTGTACTGAATTTTATTTAATTCTTCCTATATATACTTTGCCTAAGGTAGCATTTCTGATCCCTGATAATAACACTGATTTTAATGTTCAAAGCTGCACTACTGTGAATCTAATTTAAACACACTAGCTTATCCAAAATTGATTCCAATTAGTATCCCATAAAAGAAGGCAACATGGTTCCATATTCATATAAGATAACTTTTTTTTCCAGGGCACAATTATGCCAATGGCTGAATATATTATTATTAAGTAGCAGTACTGGAATACATATGGCACAATTTCTTCTTGGTAAAATTTAAACATTGCAATAAGTGTGCCAATTGCTAGCCATAGGATGTTTCAAATCAATGCTTCCTGCTTTAAAGAAAAATCCACATTTCAGATGCTATATATTTTTCATGGACCTTTATAAAAACATGTGTAACCTATTGCGATGGAGTGTTGTTGCCCCCTTCCCAGGAGGGAGTGAGGTACATTCTGGAGGAATAAGAGGCCAAATAGTTTGTGTGAGAAGAAGAGAGAAATAACAGTCAATTAACAATATGCTTGGAAGAATCACATGTGTCTTTCTTGGTTTTTGGGCCTAAAACATATTAACTGAACAAGTACTTTCCATTTTGAACAACTTTTTTCTTTGTGACACTGAGGTCTTTCTCACTGAGTTATGATTCTGCATATAGTGTTGTTAAAAAGAGATGGTAACATGTCTATATTTGTATAGAAAGGTCTACAGAAGGTGTCCAAATCATATTATATAATGTATTTCAATAAATCTATTTATTAAACACAGCCATGTGTTCTACATAGTTTTATTAATATTTGTGTGTGATCTCTAAGTAGTGCCATAGAATTCTTGTCCAGTAAGTAATAAAACCAAATATTAATGCTCGATGCATTTCGTGAAAAGTGATCAGTAAATGCCTTAAATAAACAAGTCTACATACTTATTATACTATTTCTATTTCCCAAAGATTCAAGAGTATGTCCATAGTTCAGTTTTTATGAAATTTTCTTGCTCCTCAATGCCTTCCTTGTTTGTAAACAGAAAATATGTCTGCCGTAGCAGCTCTGGGAAATTAACAGCATATAAAACAATTAAAAAAACAAGCTCTTCAACAATAAACATATATATTCAGCCCCAAATCCATATTATTAAACTGTAGTTAAAAATATAGGGTAGTTCTGTTTATTTTAATGTGATTTGTTTGTACAAATATATTAGTTAATTATTTGCATTTAGATGCAAATTAAAATAAAGGAGATTATACTGATGTGCCACCAGTACCAAAATCAATAATCAGAAATGTAAAGTTGGTTAAAGAATGTCCTTTAATGATTTTTAGCTAGATCTTTTGCATGTGACAGTGATTAATTTTGTAACCACTTTCTAAGATTGTGTGATGGTTCTGCAGCAAAGAATTGCACGGAAAGAAATAGATGCAGAGACAGAAAATATATGATATATGGCAGCAGATTATACTGAATGTAGAAAATTTTATCCTTATCTCTTTGTACCTTCATGTACTACTTAATGAGTTTTTGAATCATGATGAAAAGCTGTCAACATTGGTCAACACTCCACTAAGTTTTCCCACTCTCAACATACATTTACAGGAAGTAAAGAATTGATTAATATTCTCAGTGTTGGAGTGGTGATTTTATTTTTCTAATTTTGGATGAGAAATGGAACACTTATATTTTTACAATTTCTCTAAATAACTTGAAGTTGTTTTTAACATACAGTTCTCAGAATACATGAAGCCCTGTTACAATCTGCTACATAACTACGTAGTTTAGTTTAGTGTAGTTTGCTTTATAGTCATTGCACATGGTACAATGAAATTAAATGCCATCTTCAGTGTACATGATAACTATAAAAATAAAAACACAAACATGCATCCTTTACATTCTGTATAATTGAAATTGAAAACCCAATATTGCACTATACTGTAGAATTCAATATGGTTATTGCCCTGGGATAGAAGCTGTTTCTCAGCTTATTTGTCCTTGTTTTTATTATCCTGTACCATCTGCCAGATGGTAATTGTTCAAAACAAAGTGCCCAGGATGAGATGGATCTTTAAGAATGTTTTGAACTTTCTTAAGGCAACATGAGCTATAAAGCTCTTCCAAAGAAGGGAGAGGGCAACCAATGATCCTCTGGGCAATGATGTTGACCCTCTGGAGTGCTGTCCTATCTGCCACTGTGCAATTGGCAAACCATACACAGGTGCAGTAAGTTAAAATACTCTCTATGGTGCGGCGGTAGAAGGTCGCCAGCAGTTTTTCATTCAGTTGTTGTTTCCTGAGAAGTCTCAGGTAGTATTATCTCTGCTGGGCCCTTTTGACCAGTGCTGCAATGTGAGTGCCCAAGGTCAGGTCCTCTTTTACGATAACACCCAGAAACTTAAAATTGGCCACTGGTCTCCATTGATAAGCAAGGGTTGGATGTCTGATCTGTTCCTTCTGTAGTTCATTATAAGCTCCTTGGTTTTATTGGTGTTAAGGACCAACTTATTGTCTGCGCACCACAAAGGCAACTGGTCCACCTCATCTCGACAGGCAAACTTCCCTTGTCAGTCAGATGATGCTAGGCTACATGACTCAAGTGCTTTGGTGTAAAGCAACTTGCTTTCTGGTAATCATATATATTTGGGAATAAATCCCCTTCTGTTCAACACAACTTAATCTTACAATGAGCAGGACACATCTAAACTTATTGTTCTAGATTTGAATGTCCATAGTCACAATTTGACTTCCCAAACTTGAAGGTTTAACATGAAGACTTTGGAACACTGACATCCGGTTAAAAGATACATTTTCTAAAATAGCAGGGTAAGGGAAAGAAACTTGATTAGTCCCATCATTGCTGCTGATTTCCCTAGCGTTAGATAATTTTTCATTTTCTGTGATGAGTAACTCATGAGCCTATTTAAACCATCGGTCTCTTCCACATTCATCACAGGTATGAAGATGAAATCAACAGACGCACCTCTGCAGAAAATGATTTTGTCGTGCTCAAGAAGGTAAGAATTTATTAACATAAATTTGCATGCTGTGCTATATTTATAGCAGGGTTTTGGGTGTGACAGTATTTTACTAGTACAATTTCTGTAGCATTATATACAGGATAACCCTAGAAACAGTATCTTTAAACAATTGGAATAGATCAAAGTAGAAATTTAAGTCTACTTATTACATTTATTAGCAGTACATTGTGATGTAAAATTTTATTTTAGTGATGATATCCAAATGTCAAATGTCTTCAAATTTAATATTAATTATGGAAATGTAAACTTTTGGGCGGCATCTGTTCTTGTCCACACGCACAAAAAATGATGACATCACAACAAACTACCAACGGGAAAAGGATCATCTATTTATTTTCAAAACTATAAACATAAAAATAAGTTGTATGGGGAAAGAGTTACAGAATTTATTAATGTCAGGTTTTTATTTCTGAACAGGGATTATTTTCTCATGGGAAATATTAACTGGTACAATCTGTCATCTCCATATAAAGTGGATATTCCATAAAAAGCTTTGAATGGAATAAAAACTGAATTTAATAAACATTCTGAAAGGAAAATTCTTGCAAACATTAACCCAACTTTATGAAGCATGTGAATGATAGGAAGAGTAAACAAATTGCATTTTAAACACACTGCTGCAACCACCAAAATCCTCAAAAGGATACCTTTCTTTTGCAAATTGGTTTCATTCATTCATTCATTCATTCATTCATTCATTCATTCAGTTGTTGGATAGCCCTGATGCAAGACTTATATTGGGGTTTAATAAATGTAACACCTATTCCCCTATTATACGGTTACATAAAGCAGGATTTTATATTATGCAGACAGGTGTTTTTCTTCTTTGTATACAAAGCAAACAAATGAGTCAGAAGAGGAAAAGGATAAAGGATACACAGCAAGGATAGGTTACCCAAGGTCAACTGAGTCATCACATAGAGAAGAAATTTAGGGACAAACTACATATTACCAGAAATGCAATACTTGTAGTTACCTTCTCTTCCCCTTAAATAGTTTATCACAGGAAAAGAAAACGTATTTCAAAGCTTGACAAAAATGACTGTGCCATGGGAGGAGAAGACAAGTGCAATTGCAACTAAAACAAGAAAAGGAAAGGATAAATTTCTCCTTCCCACTTTCAATGGACTCAATTATAGTTGTGCCTCTAAATAATAATGTTTAAAAAGCCATAGTAGCCTGCTGCATATTCAGTATCATGTATAAGGAGCCCCTGCGGATTTTACTCTGCTAGTCATTGCCGATTATAGAGGGCAGTACTAATATCTATTTCAAGGGCCATTAAGCTAGTGATGTCCGAAGAGGTTTCTGCAGTCATTTGCATGCTTTTGAACTGCTAAGTTGGCAGGAGCTGGGACAAGTAACAGGAGCTCAACCTGTCACGCAATGCTGGGGTCTTGAGGCCAGGCCATTGGCTTTCCAGCTAACAAACCCAGTGTCTTAATCACTGAGTCATCATGCCACCACAGTATCATGTGTTGTTCTTGTTAGTTGCAAAGTCATGTCCGACCCATCACAACCCCATGGACAACATTTCTCCAGGCCTTCCTGTCCTCTACCATCCCCCAGAGTCCATTTAAGCTCACAGTGACTGCTTCAGTAACTCCATCCAGCCACCTCATTCTCTGTCGTCCCCTTCTTGTTTTACCCGCAGTCTTTCCCAGCATTAAGCTCTTCTCCAGTGAGACCTTCCTTCTCATTAGGTGGCCAAAGTATTTGAGTTTCATCTTCAGGACCTGGCCTTCTAAAGAGCAGTCAGGGTTGATCTCCTCTAGGACTGATCGATTTGATCGCCTAGCAGTCCAAGTGAATCGCAGAAGTCTTCTCCAGCACCATAGTTCAAAGGCCTTCATAGCGGCTGGGAATTCTGGGTCTTTCACTCCTTATACCTCTGGAAGGGATCATACTGGAAAGGACAATCTCAAGTTATTTATTCTCAGCAGAATTGTTCTCCATGGTGATCTATATATTAATTCTGGCCTCTAAAAGGTTTGGTTACTGAGAATATTTGTTTCCTTATTATTTGCCACAGATAACTGGCAGTGTAATAGATTCAAGTTTGACATCAATAAAATCTGTTAAGAGAAACCTTTGTGGGTTTATCATATTCCTTTTTATGTTTAGTTTTTATTGCATGTATAGATAGAAGAACGTTGTGCTTTTAGACTTCTTAAATTCCTAAGAAACATAAAACTATCCAAGGAGTATCTCTGACATAAGCATAATTTAAGTATGATTTAGATTAGACTAAGAGAACAAGCTGTATGTATGCTTTTTTTATTGGCATATTTCATCTCAGGAGGATGTTTCACAGACTTTGCACATGATTTAGGAGGAGGTGAACATCTTACCATTTACATGGGGTTTGATGTTAACTCATTTATAACAACAAAGATAAATATCAATATTGTGCTATTTGGGAAAACATAATGCTGAGAAGGAGATTAAGCCTTTAAAAATAAAACTAGGAATCCTTAATTTTTCTTGTCTGTCTGTAGAAGATCTGAGGGCATTGTGCAGTGTGGATGCTAAAAGCAAATTCCTAAATTCAGAAAACAGTTTTCTCTTAGCATTGATGTCATGAAATGTGACCATGCTCTATGAATTAACCCAGATTTCTTTGGTTTCTTTCTTTCTTTCTTTCTTTCTTTCTTTCTTTTTGTGGCTTGCATTTTGCTATTCTATTGGATTGAGGAATTAATAGTTTGGCAACTTTTCCTGTACTTGTGCAAAATTGAGTATGTTGTTCTCACTAACAATCTTTTTTAAGATATCATCATGTGATGCAAATATAACTATAGCTTGGTTGAATCATCTAATAAATATATAGTACAAATTGTAGCCAACATAAATGGACAGATGGACAGACATATCAGTAGACACATCTCAAGGGAAAGAATAAGTTCAAACATATTTTCCCCAAAATCTTTTTATATTTCTTGCTGACTGACTGAGATCCCCTCCAATGGATAAGGGCTAGTTTCAGATGGCTTTTAACAATGTTTCTGCTGTTTTAAAAAGTACATTGGATTCCATGGTGCATTCAGGTACTTGACTGAACACAATAGAATTTACCTCTCAGCATATAGGCATGGGCTAAGAATTAAATCATCTACCCAATTATCCACTGATGATAGGACTACTCTATTAACCTCATCTGACCTTTTCAAATATTCTTTTTTGTTTGTTTGTTTTCCATCTCAGGTCATGACTTCAGTTCTTCTGTTGCCTCATATAGTCCAATTTGGTTACAAAGATTTTTATCTGAAAAGCCTTGTTTTATATCTGCAATAAGAAAGAGAACGGTGCTCACCTTTGTGAGTAAAGGCTCTGGCTACCTCCTATCAAATATGGCATGAAGTGAGGACTGTGTGTTAATTAAACAATACTAACGAACTATTATGTATGTCAGCACAGAAGGCATGGTGGTTTTGTTGCTGATTTCACAAATCTCTGTAATACATGAATAGAGCTTTATTTGCGAGGGCTTTCCATTAACACGTGACCGATTTCAATGTTACCATTCACTCCTTTGAAATTATGACCTATGATCTATGCCCCAGTTGCTCTAGAGTTGTTTCATCTAGTGTATCAATGAATGTATCTTGCTTTAAGATTCTTATCTCTCTAATTGCACAATATGAGGGCTGAGGGGAAAAAAACCTTTCAGAGATTCTCTTTGAAGACAAGTCAAGTCAAATCTTCTCGGATGAGGAACTCAAATCTAATCACACAGTTCCCAATTGATCTGGATGATTGAGACACTTCTGCCCATGCGTAGAGACGGCTTTTAGTAAATTGACTGACCGAATAGATTTGAGAATCCAGTTCAAGACAGTTTTCAACACTAATCTGAATCAACAAATCGAATCAATTTGCTAAATTGGAAAAGCTTGTTTTTCCTTTACTTGGGACATTTTTGTATTTAGACTTACTTTATCTTAGTACTGGCTACCTTATTTAAAATTACTTTTCCAGTCATAACATTGCAGTATAAGACAGGGGTCCCCAACCTCCAGGCCGTGGTCCACTACCAGGCTATGGCCTATTCGGAATTGGGCCATGTGAGTGACTGGGTGGAGTGCGCACATGTATGCACCACTTGACTTGCACAAGCAGCAGGCTGGCAGGTACCCGTGCATGTGCACATCGGTCTACCACTCACACAAGGGCTATGTGCACACACACAAGGACCCAACAACCAGCCACTCATGCAGCCCAATTCCCCTGTCCCTTCCCCAGCCGGGCCACCAAGCTTCAAATATTGGGGACCGCTGGCATAAGATACCAAGGCCTGGCTAAAAAAGGAGAACAAAGCATTCTCTAACAGAATCACTTTTAGTGTAAAATCATATGAGAAAAGAAAGCCGTGTGCCCTTATTTGTTTGCATATCAATGACTACCACATATGACATAGACATAATCTGGAATAAGTTTCCATTAAGAGCTTTCATATTCATGAATTCAGCAGTGGCGTATAATAGGATGCTGGTTTTCTCCAACTGTTTGTTTCAAATGCCTTCTTTGACATATGGTCTCTAATGGAGCCTATACATCCTTTCAGATTCAGCTAGAAAAAAGGTACTTCAGAGCAAAGAAGGCCAATATATAACATACTCTATGCCTGAAATTCTTTACTGCACTTTTTCCTGAGACCATGCAACTGTCCTTCATAGAAAGAATTACTGAAGTGGTGGCGCAGCAGTTAGAATGCAGTATTGCAGGCTAATTCTGCTGACTGCCAGGGGTTCGATCTTCACTGGCTCGAAGTTGACTCAGCCTTCCAACCTGCTGAGGTGGGTAAAATGAGGACCCAGATTGTTGGGGGCAATAGGCTGACTCTGTAAACTGCTTAGAAAGGGTTGTAAAAGTACTGTAAAGCGGTGTCTAAGTCTAAGTCTAAAACAACCTAGTCCTCTCTAAAAGCTTTTAATGTCAAGACCTTTCAGCCATGGACAACATAGTCAATGACAAGGGCTTATTGAACTCTAGTCCAAAACAAACAGAATGTGTAAGTCGCCTACCCCTTAGTGGGTTAAACAGTTCTCCCTCTATTGAATCTTCTTTCTTATCCTCCTGTTTAAATTTAGATTTGTTCATGAAAACCGTCCAGTTTTAAAGGACAGAAACAAGGACATATTGGGTAAGGATCCAAAGCAATTTGCTATCCCAGAGTTATAAAAAGCTTGGTACAATATTGATTAGAAATCATACCCATGCTTCATTAAATTTGAAAACTCTTGTGGTTTTTACTGGTGACGCAGGAGATATAACATCAAAGCATTTCTTCTTTAAAATGTAAAATAAGTAGAAAATAGGCTAGCTTTCTTAAAACCTGGGCTTCTATTTTTAAGTTGCTGCTGTATCCAACAGTGTATGCTTATTGTTTTAAGAAAGTTTTTTAAACTCTGAAAATAAGAAAGATCCATCATTGCAGGTAAAAAAGAGAATAGGAAGGAAGAGGCGCCAGTGTAAGAAATTGTATTGAAGAAAACATTGCCCTTACCAATCACTTAGCAAAAATATACAAAAACCACCACCCTTAAAAAGCTATATCCAGTTAACAATTGAACTCAAAATGATAAATATGCCAAAGGAAATTATGTATAAGAAATTCCCACCCTAAGCTATTTTAGACAGTATGAAGCATAAATCAAATAATACTGTTTTCAATAGGGGGGAAATCTTGTTCAAGAAACAGCTCCAAGAATAATTACAAGTCTTGCTGATGACTCGGGATGCTCCTGGCCAAGGTTTTTATCATGCCATTGCCTGACTCCTTCTCAACATTTTACGGGGAGTCTAGATAGCCTAATAACATCTTTCTTTGGTACCCTCCTGTGCTTTCCCACCACTCTGTCTTTTTTTCTTTAAAGAAAAAAATATCTATCACAAAGGTGGAATAGCTGGAAAATGCTTTTCCAGTTTTTAATATTAGTTGCTTCTTCTAGGAAACATCCCAAACATACCGGGTAGCAGTAGACCCAGGACTATTAAAAAAAAAACCAATTCTTTATGTTACATAAAGGTAAAGGTTTCCCTCGCACATATGTGTTAGTTGTTCCCAACTTTAGGGGTGGTGCTCATCCCTGTTTCAAAGCTGAAGAGCCAGCGCTATCCAAAGATGTTTCCATAATCATGTGGCTGGGATGACTAAATGCCAAAGGCGCACAGAATGCTGTTACCTTCCCACCAAAATTATTTTTTCTACTTGCATTTTTACATGCTTTCGAACTACTAGGTTGGCAGAAGCTGGGACAAGTAACGGGAGCTCACTCTGTTACATGGCACTAGGGATTCGAACTGTCAAACTGCTGACCTTTCTGATTGACAAGCTCAGTGTCTTAGCCAGTGAGCCACCGCGTCCCTTGATGCGGTATATGTTATGTTATGTCCCTTGATGTGGTATATGTTATGTTATGTCCCTTGACACAGTTTATGTTATGTTATATACAGAATTACAATTGCATTATGTAATGTATACTGCAAAGAGCAAAGATAGAAATTTCTTGTCACATGAAGTTGTGATTACAGGTCACTAATATGATTGCTAAGGGGCAAAATAGGAGACAATTCTTGCTTTTAGGCTCTGCTTGTGAGTTATTCAATGTAGCCACTGGGGACCTCCACATTGGGTCTCTAGTTTGAAAATTTTCAGTCAGTAAGGACAATTGCTATGGATTTTCAGAGTTGCAGTTCAAAATATCTGAAGAGCTTCATGTTACCAAACACATGGGCATTTGGTTTATTTGTGATATTTACATTTGTAATTATGTTTCCTATTTTCTCCAGATGTATGAACTGATTTGTGAGGGTATAATCCACTACAATTATACCAAAAGAGAGAGGGTTTCACCACTGAGAATCAGTGCATCATGCAAAATCTTTCAATAATAAATAATATTGTAATACATCTTATTTCCATTTGCAAATAGATACCTCTAGGAATTTTTATTCAGAAGAATTGCTCTACTGGTTAGTATGGATATAATTGCAGTCACAATTACCTTAAGTTACCATATTTATTCAAACTTGTGTGATTAATTTATTTTAAAGAATGGTTAAAAAGTGGATAATGTGATGGCACATAATCAATCAAAGTAATGTTTGGAATGATTGCAGTGGGATGATTTGCTGCATTTGCTGCATTCTATTGCAAATCAAACAAATACCACCTTTAAGGAATTTCTTCTGTTAACTTCCTTTTCTTGGAAAAATTATCAGTTTCACCCTAGCTGTTTCACCTGCTATTAAAAAGTTTATATTCCATTTTATCTGAACGCTCTGCAAGGCAGTTCACAGATAAAATATTTAAACATTGTGCTTATGTTGAAGAGAAACAGCATAATTCATACAGCAGGAGTTCCAAAGCTGCAATCTAAAAGACGCTTTCGGGAGATAGCAGAAATGGGAGCAATGCAACTAATTACCAATTTGTTGAATTTCTATAATCAGCGTCTCTTTGGACACAAATCTCTTCAGCATTTAACTCTGCGTCAAGCTTTTAAAAATGGTAAATATGGAGCTGTTAGTATTGAAAGACAAAACAGTTCATCCTTGACTTACGATCAGTCCATAAGCAACAAAGGGCCTACCTGGGGGATATTTATAATCTAGATTTGAAGGTCTGGCAGCCTCCCTGCAGTCATGTGACTGCACTTCAAGTGCTCAGAAACCAGGCTACATTTATGGCATTTTAAAGTGTCCCATGGTCACATGACTATGTTTTATTGATGGCTTTGCTGAAAACCAGATTTACTTCCAGTTTTCAGCAAAAACAGCCCATAGCGAATCCTGGGTGCATGTAACAACTATTAGCATTTGTTCAACAACTGTGACATTCACTTTACAACTGTGTCATTTGCTTAACACCCACTGCAAAGAAGATTGTAAAATCAGGTTGCTCACATGACCATCACAATTTACCACCATAATAGGCAGGCTACATTATGGTCATAATTTAAAGACTACCTGTAATCCAACAAATCCAAATTCCGTATACATCTTCCTTGGGATATATGTTTTGATTGTGAAGCAAAACAACAAAAGAAGTGGGGAGAAGAAGGGGGGGAGGGA